>BPLR01014287.1:0-116239 GCA_021605095.1 Caerostris extrusa | reverse complement strand
TGGAAGGATTTTGATGCAAGGGTGGGGACCACGTACGACAGGAATGTAAAAAATCGTCTGCCGGGAAGCACGCGAACAGTTCCACGGGGAGCTTACCAATAATAGAAGATTTTCGCTCGGCAAAGAGGAAGAGTAAAAATCTCGCCATTTCTGCAGCTCTCTTGAATCCTGGAGATGCAAACCTCAAAGAAAACGAAGAAAAAAGAAGCACAAAATGGCGATGTTCACATACAGGAACGGTAACTGTCGGTATCGCTTTGGGTGAAATCGTTTGGGATTTGTCAGAACCAAACGATTTTATAGTATGCTTAAGCATCGTGTGCAGAAATTTCAAGATTTTTCATGGAATTAAGGTTTCCGCCAAACAGCAATGTTCTTTTCTGCAAAGCATTTTAATCTCACTTAACGATAATTTAAGACGAAGATTCAACACGACTGCTCTCCAATTCCACTGACGACAGATATTCTGCTACAATGTGGGAGATCTGTTTTCACATAATCCTTAGAATAGACGGTGTTCTGTTTGGAAAAATTTCCGCGATACACAACTTTATATTGAGTTTGATGCAATTTAATTGACAACTGATTGACTATTATTATTGATTTACAGAAGACAAAAGCATAGATCAAGATAATATATATTCAACTCATGTCTCAGTAGCAACTTGCGCACAAAAAGGCTAAGTTTCGAATCTGCTGTCCGCATTTGTTGCAGCTACAGTTTCGATGGCGATTGTTGTAACGTGTTTGAATATCTCGCATGGACAATCAGGCTGCTTGTTTGGATGTTACTTTAAAATACATTTTCATACGAAACGCAAATCCAGTTCCTTAAAAGTTTCTACAGAAGACAATGCCTTCACTTACATCGATCGATGAGTTTTGTGGGTATAAATTAGTTAAATTAAGAACAACCATTGTACAACAACAACAAAAGTGATGTATTAGAATAAAAGAAAAATGAGTTAAACAATAACTATAGTTTCATTTGCCATCCTGAATCGAATATTTCCCATCAAAGTTTAGTTTAGCATAAAGAAATTCGTTGTTAATACTATTATTTTAATTTTTAAAATTTGGTCAGGTTTGCTTGAATTTGAAAGCTTGCTAAAAACACGTTATTTTGTAATCAATTAGAAAAAAATTCCAGTTTACTCTTAAGTTAAATTTTTAAAAATGCATTTGAAGGACAACAAACAATCCAAAGTGGCCGTCTTGTCTTTGTATTAAATATCAGTGATAATATGACTCACATTAACAAATATTAACAAGTTAAAACGTGCTTCTCTTTTTTGTATTTGAACTTGACTCTCAGAAATCACCAGGCATGTTAAATGTTGTCGAGTCTCCCAAACCGAATAAGAATTGAAACAATAAATATAAACTGAAGCCCAGCAGAACTGTAAAACCAACAACAACAACTTTATAAAACAACACTCGTCTTAAACATTGCGCTTGTCAACAAACTAGCTTTATCCTATTTCGAAAAAATTACAAACCTTTGCGAAGATATATTGATCCTAGGCAAAGTTCTTTACAGAAATACTAACATGAATCAAGATCATGCATTTCGCAATAAATAAATGGCCCTGTTTTTTTTAAATTAATACATCGAAAAAAATTTAAAAAAAAAACAGAAAACAATTTAAAATAAAATCATTCATAATCTGAAAAGCATCTAAGTTGTAACGATCAAATTGAAAATCTTTAAACGTTCATAAACATCAATAGATAAACGGCAAAACAAAAAAAAGAAATACAATATATATAAGAAAGCAGAATAAGAAAATAGTCCTCAAGAAATAACTAAAACTCAAAAGAAAAACAATTGTAATATTCTTCATGTATAATACATATAAGTATATTAAGGACGCATGCGTCAAATTATCGGTGCATCAAGTTAGTTAAAGATGGCTGCACCAAGTATGGTTGGAAGAAATACTCACATTACGAAGTACCAAAGAGCTGTGATTAACAGAGGCTCTAAGAGCACTTATCTTAACAATTTTGCCGAAGCTTAATATAACATCTTTACTCTTTCATGTTGGTCATTTAGTATCTCTTGCAATATATATAACATGTTTACATATCATATAAGAGAGCCCCTGACCTGTTGCCTAACTCTGAATTCGCGGTGTTTAACGAATATCACGAGGACAAAAAATATATTAAAAAGTATAAGAAACTAAAAAAAAAAAAAATACAAACATTAAATGCAGGGAGAACTAGGAAAGACATACGGAAAAAAAAAAATAGAAATTAGAATGAAAAAAAATATTAAATTGCAATTTTATAATCAAAGGCAATTAACCAAAAAAAAAAAAATGTTCTTTAGTATAAAAAAAAAAGAAAATATTTCATACCTTAAATAAGACAAAACATCAATCAAGCTTCATGAACATTATTATATGCCTTATAAGTATCTATGTCGACTAAATAAAACGTGTGATTTGATTGCAATATTGTGCAGTTATTGTACGTTATCTTTATTTGAACATAATGAATTACAACCATCTGGACTTCATCAAGACCAAAAACAAAACTATGTTCGATTAGATCTATTCGGTATTCTTATGAAACATTCTGACTGGAATACATTAATATAGTTAATTATTTATTGAACTTTTCATCGTTGAGGATAAAATAACGATTGTTCAGATATTTTTTAAAATCATCTTTAAAATAATGATCATTAAACTGTTGAAATAATGAATTATTTTGAAAGCACCCATAGCTGTGTAAAGCTGAGCGAGACAAACAGTAAAATTTTAAAAATTATATTTGATTTGAATTATTATCGCAAATAGCAGTTAAATACTCAAGGAGAAAGTTGAAATGTGATTTGTGTAAAATAATTATTTTGAATTATACATAATAAACATAAAAATAATAA
Organism: Caerostris extrusa; assembly: GCA_021605095.1. NCBI lineage: Eukaryota > Metazoa > Arthropoda > Arachnida > Araneae > Araneidae > Caerostris > Caerostris extrusa. The sequence continues at coordinate 113,346 of BPLR01014287.1, read as the reverse complement.
AGTAAAAATCTATTTAAATATTTTTATTCAGTTTTCCTTCCCTAATAACAAGAGTCGTTTTTGTTAGCTGACATTCAAAGTCTGCTTGGTGACATAAATTGCTTGCAAAAATAATAATAACAAGCAAAGTGACCTTGAAAGCCTCAAGGTCATTTTGAAAGAAATATTTATCAGAAAAAATTTTTATGTACAGTTTGCAAAATGGGAAACTTTATAATTGGAATAAAAGAGGTTTTGTATAACAGAAAATGTGAGTGAGCTTGACAATTACTGTTTTATTATGCGTTTTTAGTTTTTGTAATGCATTTTGTAATTTATTTTGTTTATTGTTGTTGTTTATGTTTTTGGTGTGATTTATTTTTGTTTATTGTGAGTTGGGTACTTTGCTACGTACCTTGTTTATTTTGTTGTTGCAGACGTTCAATGCATTTTGTAATTTATTTTGTTTATTGTAGTTATTTATGTTTTGGCGGGATTCGGATATTTTGCGACACGCTTTGTTTATTTTGTTGTTATATTTGTTTAAAGCATTTTGTAATTTATTTCGTTTATTGTAATTATTTATGCTTGTGGAGTGATTTTAATACTTTGAGGCATGCCTTGTTTATTTTGTTGTTGCAGTTGTTTCATGCATTTTGTAATTTATATGGCTTATTGTAGTTGTTTTTGGCGTGATTTGAATTATTAGCGGCATGCATTGTTGTTGAATTAATTTTGTTTATTGTAGTTATTCATATTTTTGGCGTGATTTGAATACTTGCGGCATGCCTTGTTTATTTTATTGTTGCATTTGTTTAATGCATTTTGAATTTATTTTGTTTATTGTAGCCTTTTTGTGTTTTTGGCATGATTTTATTACGCGATGGTGATTTTTTAAGAAATTCTTTCTGAATCTGATTGGTTCAATTAACCATAATATAATTAATGATATATCACAATTATTTGAAAAATAATGTTAAATGAATGTTAATTGCACATGAGAATTGACATATGTTCTCCTAATTGTAGTAATTTGTTTTGTTTATAGATGCTTTGTAATTTTTGATAGTTTACAAGTTTTGCTACTAACTATTATTAACTATTATTATTAACTACTATTAATTTTGCTGTAACTATTAAGCTAATGCTTTAATTCGCCAACAAGTACAGTAATTTCCAGAAATTGGTGAATGGCAGGGAGAAAAACAAGACAAAGAATTGTACTTCGTTACTTAACTACACTACGTTAAAAGAGTAAATACAATAAGAAATGGGGAAAATGATCAAGTATTGCAAAATGTTTTACCTAACAATAAAGGGAGAGAGAAAGATTTTAACACTTTAATATGACTTCCCGAATGGGTGTTGCGTAGGAGGGGGTCATAGAAGGCGATCGATTATCGGGTAGCGCCTAATGACAATGTTCGACACGAGTAAATCTTGCAGTAAATGAACACATTTCTTGTTCTATTTATTTTTCCATTCGATGTAAGGCAGCTAGCAAGAAAAATAGAAACTTACATTCGGTGATGATCAAGAATCGTTTGAATGAATGGTTACTGAATCCCCCCCCTACCCCATGGGCACCATACACGATATCTATTTTTAGGATAAGATTGGAAAATGTAAGAGAACCAAAACTGTGTTTTAAAAATGACAGTGATGTGGAACAGTAAATGAACGAAAAAAAAAAGTAACAAACTTGAGCAAATTCATTATTTTCTGATACAAAAATTTCTATGTCTGATTACGAATTATTAATTTTTTTTTTTCTTCGTTTCGTTTTGTATTTTCGTTTCACTTATGCATACTATGAATCGACGAAAAGGCATGCATTACCTGAGAGGCGTACTTTTAGAGGTAACTGACCCACATTTGTTTCTCTGATAAGGGAACCAGGAAAAACCTTAAACAATTTTTTTTAACCTTTTTAAATCTTTTTTTCTCTCCCTAGGACATTTTTCTTTTGGTCCTTCTGTAAATTTATAAGATTTAAATAATAATAATAATAATACTTTCAGGAAGCTTTTATACTCGGCGTACCACTATGCGACAAATTACACTCATGTTCATAAATTAAGGATAATTCAGAATCACACAGAAATTGAACTCTAAAATAAAAATTTCACCTGTAGAATTATCACACACATCTTGAAGAAGAATATGCAAATTACAGGAAACCACCAGATGGCGCGGATAGTACGTCATAATGACGAGAGTGTAAGAGAGGGGTATATAAGGAATGAATGGTGGCAAAATTGTTCACAAGCGCTTTAAAGCCTTTCAGTGCAATAACCGCATAGTTATGGCACAAAGGAAGAATTCGGATGATTTTTACGTGGTAGAATTATCGGATGACTGGAATGTGGACGTAACCAGCTGGAAGTATCCGAGGAACTTGGAATCGCCCAGAATGTCATCTCCAGGCTTTGGCAACGATTCCAAGATTCGTTTTGTATTTTCGTTTCACTTATGCATACTATGAATCGACGAAAGGCATGCATTACCTGAGAGGCGTACTTTTAGAGGTACATGTTACAGAGGATACATGTTACATGAGGTTAGATGTTACATTACCATCATCTTGGAATGCCCCGAGTTACAACGCCGAATGAGGACCGGTATTTAGCAGTTACTGCCAAAAGAAACAGACGGAGCACAGCATCAGACCTGTCTCGTCAGCTCTCTTCAGCTACCGGTACGACAGTTTTCAAGGCAGACCGTGTACAGACGCTTAGGCACATTGGTCTATATGCTCGTAGGCCTGTCAGATGTGTTTCACTTACCGCAACTCACTGTCGCCTGCGATTAACCTGGAGTAGAGAGCATGCCTTGTGGACACCACAACAGTGGTCTGGTGTGATGTTTTCCGATGAGTCCAGGTTTAGTATGCAGTCTGATTCTCGCCGGACTTTCATATGGAGAGCGCCAGGTACCCGTTACCACCAAGAGAACACCATTGAACGACACCGTTATGTGGTGCAGGATGGCTCGTTTGGGGAGGAATTATTATTGGTTCCAGAACTGACCTGCATGTTCAGAGTGTAACGATGACAGGCCACATCTATCGGGATGTCAATCTGGAACAACATGTACGTTTTTTCGGGTGCCATGGGTGTTGAATTTCTGTTTATGGATGACAACGCCCGTCCTCACCGTGCAAACATTGTAGACGAATGCCTTCAATTGAAGGATATCACCCGTATGGATTGCCAGCAAACTCACCGGACTTGTATCCAATAGAGCATGTGTGGATATGCTTGGCCGACGAATTGCAGCCCGTCAACCCCCTCCCACCTGTCAACCGGAACTTCGAGGGCATTGCTTGATGAGTGGTGTAATATTCCCCAAGATCAGATTGATAATTTCATACTCAGCATGCCTAGGCGTTGTAGGGTCTGTATTGCATCGTCCGGGAGACATACTCCATATTAACCATCATACTAACCATGTTATATTGTTTTTTGTAAATAGATTCTTTTTTTTGAAATTTGCTGCACGGAGTAAAAATCGCAATTTTTATTAATTATGTCAAACATATAGCATCTTTTTTGCTCTTTACCTTTTGTTTAATAAATAGACTTTACAAATAAGTCAAATTTGTTTTGCTTCTGTCTCTTTCTTTGCCTGAACTTCATTATCCTTAATTTTTGGACATGAGTGTATTATGAAAGCACAGTAAAACTGCTTAATATAATCTTTATTTCAAAGTTATGTCTAAGTAACACTAACGAGTTTTCGTTAAAAAAAAACAAAAAGTAAATTAACTCTCTTTCTACCAGTAAAAATTCAATATCTCGATACTCAATCGTTACTATTATTTGAGAAGGACGTACCGTCGAATAACAAAACATCTTTCGAATATTAACTTTCTGACAACCCTTTCGACGGCGATTTCTCCTCCCCTTTTCTCCACACAAGGAGCTCTCGGCTCGTTCTGTGAACGAGGGCTGAAACGGAGGACGAAAAGTAAACTGAGAATGTGGCGCCCTCTATTGGCCAACATTTTAAACAGGCTGATCAGAAAAGTACAAAAAAAAAAAAAAAAGAAATATCTGCACTTTCTCGATTCAGGAGCGAAGTCATTGGAAAGGAAAACAAGTTGATAAATACGAAACTTCTTGTAATGACATTTTAATAACAGTCGAGGAACAATTTCTTTTTCAATTTTAATTTTAATTTTCTTTTCGTTTTTTTTTATCTTTTTTAAGTTGAAAGTAATTAATCACAAAGTTAGTGTCAGAACTTTAAAAAAAGGTTTCTAGAACGATGTGTTTCTTCGCAATTGAAATGCGATTTTCGGTTTGTTGGATGATTTAATGTGAGATTTAATTTTTTTTTTTTTTTACTTTGGTCTGAAATGCATCAGTAATTAGAACATTACTTTATTTACATAAAATGTGTGACCCATTTAAATTGCCTATGTTATGATGCCACCCCCCCTCCCCCAACTATTTTTTTTACTTTACAGTACAGTTTTCAAATCTGCTTAACTGGTGAGAAATTTGCTTAACAGCATTTAATTTTTTATTGTTTGATATGTTTCTATGATCATGGAGTTCGGAATGATTGGAGTTTTAACCATAATTATGTAACACTAGTATATATAACCTGGCGTTGTACTGTTTCACAAAATAAAAACTTATTAACTCTTTTAGATTTACATCTTTTCCAAGCAATTTCTTCACTTCCTTCAGTCCTATCAGTCTATCAGTTCTATCAGTCCGTCAGTCCTAGCATTGGCCATTCTCGATCTATAGATCCACTCTGACCTTCTGATATCTCCACATTTTCTACGGATCTTAGTATTTTTCTTTTATTTAGAGTCAGTTCTAGTCTGAATGAATAATTTTTTTTTTTTCTTAGGCGGCATTGCAAACTTAATAATATAAACCAGCACACTTTAAAGCAAATTTCGACGAACAACCGGAGACGAGAGTAGAGAATTCCATTCAGAAGAAGAGGATAAAAATCCAGACAATACAACAACGTAAAAAAAATTTCAACGATGAAAATTCACCACCCAAGAAAAGTTGCCAAATTGATGTAAAAACAATTTCTCCCAAATAGAGTAATTTTTTTAACGAATATTAATCTAATTTCGATTTTATTTATTTCATCTAGGCTCTATACTAGAAGTATCTCTGCCAAATTTCGGGAAATTTGATGTAAATTCAGATTTTTTGATAGGCGGACACACGCAAACTTTGAGAAAGATATATATATATATATATACTACTGTGTCCAAAAAGTAAGGCCAATTTTTTATTTTTTTTTTTTTTTTTCCCAAATTTATTTCATCGCCTTCAAACTAATCCCATCCGGACACAATGTACTTATGGCAACTTTTTTTCCAATTCTCAATGCATGCTAAAAATTCATCGGCAGGGATGGCCTTCAAAGCGCGCAGTGATTCAAGTTGAATCTCTTCAATCTACTCAGAACAGTGTCCCCGGAGTGGTCTTTTGATTTAGGCAATACCCAGAAGTCGAACGGTGAAGAAGCCAGAAGTCGTACGAAGAATCAATGCAGTGTGAGCTGGTGCATTCAGTGTTCATTCATTCCAATCGAGATATAACACGTTTGAGGCCCAAAATATAATTGACCGATTCTTTTTGAAATCCCAACACCATCCACAAAGTCTTTAATTGCGAGCACCGAATCTTTAATTTTTTGGACATGAGCTTCGTCGGTTGAGGTGGATGGTCGACCAGATGGCTCCTCGTCTTCAACGTGTTCTCTGCCTTCTTTTGAACTGTTTATACTACTTCTAAACATTTTTTCCGATATAGGAATGCTTACCGAATGCCTTCTGCAACATTCTATACGTTTCCACAAACAAAATTGAATGCAAGTTCTTGCTCAATTACACTCATGTCCATGAATTAAGGATAATGAAGTTCAGGCAAAGAAAAAGACAGAAGCAAAACAAAATTGACTTCATTCATTCAATTTGACTTGTCATCCATAAACAGAAATTCAGCACCCATGGCGCCCTGAAACAAACGTACATGTTGTTCCAAAATGACATCCCGATAGATGTGGCCTGTCATCGTTACACTCTGAACATGCAGGTCAGTTCTGGAACCAAGAATACCCCTCCCCTAACGAGCCATCCATCACCACCGAGCCATCCTGCACCATCGTTCAATGGTGTTCTCTTTGGTGGTAACGGGCACCTGGCGATCTCCATATGAAAGTCCGGCGAGAATCAGACTGCAACCAAACCTGACTCGTCGGAAAACATCACACCAGACCATTGTTACGGTGTCCACAATGCATGCGCTCTACCCAGGTTAATCGCAGGCGACAGTGAGTTGCGGTAAGTGAACACATCTGACAGGCCTACAAGCATATAGACCAATGTGCCCTAAGCGTCTGTACACGGTCTGCCTTGAAACTGTCACGTACCGGTAGATGAAGAGAGCTGACGAGACAGGTCTGATGCTGTGCTCCGTCTGTTTCTTTGGCAGTAACTGCTAAATACCGGTCCTCATTCGGCGTTGTAACTCGGGGGCGACCTGTGCTGTAACATCTACCACATTACCATCATCTTGGAATCGTTGCCAAAGCCTGGAGATGACATTCTGGGCGATTCCAAGTTCCTCGGATACTTCCAGCTGGGTACGTCCACATTCCAGTCGTCCGAAAATTCTACCACGTAAAAATTCATCCAAATGCTTCCTTTGTGCCATAACTATGCGGGTTATTGCACTGAAAGGCTTTTTAAAGCGCTTGTGAAAAATTTTACTTCTTGCCACCATTCTTTATATACCCCTCTCTTACACTTCCGTCATTGTGGCGTACTATCCGCGCCATCTGGTGGTTTCCTGTAATTTGTATATTCTTCTTCAAGATGTGTGTGATAATTCTACAGGTGAAATTTTTATTTTAGAGTTCAATTTCTGTGTGATTCTGAATTATCCTTAATTTATGGACTTGAGTGTAATTCAGACATTTCAAAATCGCCGGAATCAGTTTTAGCGTCTCACAAAACCAAGTGCAACTCAATCATTAATGAATGTTTTGACGTGAAATTTCCCACAGATGTCAAGAACAGTGCCAACAACCTAAAAAAAAAAAAAAGAAAATTGAAATACCATATGCCCGGAAAATTTAAATTGAACATTGGCCTTACTTTTGGCAGAGTAGTATATACATCGAGAGAGATATAATATAGCGAGGAGAGAGAGAGAAAAGAGAGAGAGAGAGATTATATAGCAAGAGAGAAAAAGAGAGAGGAAGATTACTTTATGGTTTCTGGTCACCAACTTCTGTTCGTTCAGAATAGAGGCACCCTCTGCTTTATTACTACTCTGTAATTTCAACCCCTTTCAATGAGTTTAAGAGAGGGGGCAGGAATTTGATGGGAAGTTCGGGGATCTTGTTCCAAAAAGGTTATTTTTTTTTTCCAAATGATTGCTTCCACCCTTTCAGAGAGTGATGGAGGGGTTACGTCCGTGTGTGCAGTGGTAATTTTAATGAAGTGGTCGACAGATGGTTCGGCCTTTGTGTGAGTGGAGGATTCTGATTTGATAATGTGCGTTGAAATATAGGGTTCCCAAATGACTACTACTACTACACCACACCACATCACTGTGCCTAGAAATGAGTTGCTCCTTTGCAGGTTGGGAATGATGTGGGTGAGAAGAAGTCTGATTAGGCTCTGTGACGTTCTCACAGTCATATGAGACCGGCACCTACAGCTTAAAATGTATTTCGAACCACTACAAACATCCATGGCACCGCCGTGATTCGAATCCGATACCTGTGGTACCGAGAGCCAGACCGCTAGCCACGCGGCCATGAGGCCCCGGTTTACAAATGACGAAAAAGACACACGCACCCACTAACAAAGGTCTTATACAACATACATTTCGGCAGATCAGAAAATATTCATAGAAAATAAATGGCCATATTAAAATCTAAATATAAATTTAGCGTAATAACTAAACACGTTAAAGAAGCAATAAAAATATAAATAAATAAAATAAAACCCTTATATATCATCATGGGGTCCGACGGCCGAGTGGCTAGCGCTCTGGCGCTCGGTACCACAGGTATCAGATTCGAATCCCGACAGTGCCATGGATGTTTTTAGTGGTTCGAAATCCACTTTTTAAGGCGTAGATAATGGTTTCATATGACCGTAGAGCGCCACAGAGCCCAATCGGACTTCTTCTCACCCACAGCATTCCCAAACTGTAAAATTGAAACTCAGCTCTAGGCACAGTGATGTGGCGTGGTTTACTAGTAGTAGTTTATCATTAATAGCTCGACAGCCCAAAGTGTTCCAAAGTTTTCCTTTGAAAAGATATCCATGCATTCCTCTAGGTCCCAATGGTCCTGTAATTCTTAATCTCTAGAACAGCAAAATCCTTTTCAACTGTGTCTATCCATCGCAACCTGCGTCGTCCTCTTCCTCTTTGTCCCTGTGGCTTTGCCAAACGAGCCTTTCTGAAGGGTTTAAATCATTAATTCGAAATACATGAGCAGCTCAGTTTAATCTATTGATCTCAATCAATTTTTATAATATCTGGGTCTTTATAGCATTTATATATAGTATTTCTGCGTTGTACCGTCTTCTCCAACACTCTCCCTATCACCTTCAAGAATAGCCGCTCAAATATACTCAAATGGGACTCATCAGATCTTGCCAAAGTCCAAGTTTCAGATACATAGACCAAAATAGGTCTAATAAGGGTTTTATATAACAAGAATTTGGTTTTTCTGCTTATGAACTGCGATTTAAACAGATTTCTTATGCCTTATTGTCAAACACAATTCTGTTTTTATTTCAGGTAAGATATCATTATGATAATTAATTTCTGATCCTAAGTATTTAAAACTAAATACAGATTCAAAGTGTAAGTGCCTATGGTAATATTAGGTGTATCCTGATAAATATTTCTTGAGAAAAGCACATATTATAGAGAACATGATTTTGGACTATAAGAGTGAGAAAATTATTTTTCAGTCATTTTTATGCATGAAAAATAGAAAATTGCTTTTCAATTACACCCAATTATTTTCAATTATTTTTTAAATAAAAAGTAATTTTTTAAGTCCTTTTTTTTTCTCACTAGTTTTATTCGAAATTTGTAATTTTTTATATTCATTTTACCCTTTTTATTGATAAAAAATGAAATTTTAAATATATTTCCTCTTTTTTTTCAAGGCACAATAGTGCAAGGAGAGCTAACTGGTGGATTTCGAGATAGGAGATGTTTTCTTTTTTATGGGGCAGGGTTGTCAGCCCTTCGCCCAACACTCTACATTCATATGTGACCGGGACGTAACGGTTTAAAGTGGATTCCGAACTACTACGAACATTCATGACACCACCGGAACTCGAGCTCGGAGCTTGTGGCACCGAGTGCCATATGTTCATCGAATGCCTTCTGCAACATTCTATACGTTTCCGCAAACAAAATTTAATGCAAGTCCTTTGCTCAATGAATTCAGACATTTCAATAATCGCCGGAATCAGTTTTAGCGTCTCACAAAGCCAACACTAACACTCAAACACTAATGAATATTTTGACGTGAAATTTCACACAGATGTCAAAGACAGTGCCAGCAACCTAAAAAAGAAAAAAAATTGAAATTCCATGAGCCCCGGAATTTTAAATTGAAAATTGATCTTACTTTTGGACACAGTAGATTATAAATATATATAACGTTAGTGAAGCATGTCAAGAAGAAGAATTCTTCGATTTGTTAGGAAACTACTGGATACTTTTGGGGCATGTGTAAATTCGATAATCCTAAGTCTAACTCGAAAGCGAAACACATATGATGCATTGGGCGCCAATTATAAGCGCAACATGACTGAAACAATGCGTCCTCCGAGTAATTTTGATATTTAATGGAACAACGCATTGCTTGCAAGTCATGAAACAATAAAAGAAAAACAATTAAAAAGGAAAATATAACATTCTTTGGTAGGGAGGGAGGGATAATGAAGCCATGTGTGCTGCATCACCGCGTACCAAGATCAGACTAATGTTTATCCACAGTTCATCATTCTCCATGACTCCGATGGTGGAGTTAGGAGTGGTCTGAAGTTGGAAGAGGGCAATTTAATTAGATAATGGAAGCATAATTTAAAAGAAATATCAGACATTTCAATCTCAAAATGTTTTATTGTATCACACCTCGGAGATTATAAGCAATACACATTAAAAGGCATAAATATTTATTTATTTATTTTTTTTATAAATAAACATTTATGACTTAAACTTGTTCTTCAAAGGAATGACAACCCCATGGTGAGTCAAGTCCGTCTGCCTACTGTCAGATGGACTTGAGTGCTGGGGATTTCGGAGATTTCGAGACAGGAGATGTTTCCTTTTTAAGAGGTAGGGTTGTCAGTCCTACGCTTAACGCTCTACAGTCATATTAGACCAGAACCTACTACTAAAACTACACCACATAACATCACTGTGCCTAGAGCTGAATTGCCCCTTTACAGTTTGGCAATAATATTGGTGAGAAGTCTGACTGGGCTCTCTGTCACTCTACAGTCCCAGACTCATATGAGTCTGAGTCTCATATTAGTACGTAACATTTTAATAACAACAGCATTTATCTCGCATTCTACACTTTTGTACATAATGTGCATTCAAACTTTTGGACAGACTGAATAAAATATGGGGAAGAGAATCCTTCTGTTGTTCGAGAGATTTAGTGATTTATAGGCTCATTGCTGGCTGGCGTGAATTTTTTTAAAGCACTCGACACAAAAAAAAGGAATCGCAATATTGTTAGGATGACAAGAACACAGGATGTCTGAAATAAAACACAAGAGAGCAAAAAACTGGAAAACTGGAAAAGAAAGCGAGACATAGGGTGTCAATCGATGATCTCCTAATGGTGTTCGTGAGCCAAAGCGACGGGATTTATTTCGAATAAATAAAAAGGTTCCCAATAAGGAGGAGATGATATTTCTGCCGCTGCCTAATCTTCCGAATGCGAGAGATAACACGCAGCAGCAGTCTCCGGTGGTTGGAAATCTCTGGAATGGATGCTCAAAGAAATGGCGCTCTTCTCGACCGAGCATTTATTTATTTCGTTTCATGTGTGAGAGATGACATGCAGCTGCAGCAGTCTCCAGCGGTTGGAAATCTCTGGAAAGGATGCTCAAAGAAAATGGCGCTGCTCTCGAAAAAAAAACCCCCTCGACAAAGCATTTATTTATTTCGTTTCATATGCGGCGATGTCTTCGCGATATAAAATATTCAGTTAAGTGGATTGATAGCCTGTCTGGCTCACTTTGTCTGGCTCAGAAGAAAGGAAAAGGGGGATTCTACACGATACATGTATGAGATTGCCAGAAAAAGCATGTGATGGCACACATGTATGTGGTTACTAGAAAAAAAATGTATGTCAACACGTGCTTTGTGGTATAAGAATGTGGTTAACAGAAAGTGCCTGTGATGGCACACATGTATGTGGTTACTAGAAAAAAAACATGTGTCAACACGTGCTTTGTGGTATAAGAATGTGGTTAACAGAAAGTGCCTGTGATGGCACACATGTATGTGGTTACTAGAAAAACATGTATGTCAACACGTGCTTTGTGGTATAAGAATGTGGTTAACAGAAAGTGCCTGTGATGGCACACATGTATGTGGTTACTAGAAAAAACATGTATGTCAACGTGCTTTGTGGTATAAGAATGTGATTAACAGAAAGTGCCTGTGATGGCACACATGTATGTGGTTACTAGAAATAACATGTATGTCAACATGCTTTGTGGTATAAGAATGTGGTTAACAGAAAGTGCCTGTGATGGCACACATGATGTTTACTAGAAAAAAACATGTATGTCAACACGTGCTTTGTGGTATATAGAATGTCTTAATAAAAAGTGCCTGTGATGGCACACCATGTAGTTACTAGAAAAGTACGTGTTGACATACATGCATGTATTTACAAAAAAGCATGCGATGGCATACATTAATGCGTTTACTAGAAAAATATGTAGTGGTACATTGCATCCGGTTACCAGAAAATACATATGGTGCCAAACATGAAATGTGTTACCAGAAAAAGCAACTAGTGGCATACAAGCATTTGGTTACCAGAAAAAGCATCTAGTGACATGCATTAATGTCGTTCGAAAAAAATTAGTTCGATTTTAGACTCATATATTTGGTGGTCTAATAAATGCTACCTAACTACAAAGTTCGAAGAAATCGTCCTGCGACATGAAGGAATTATGTTCTTCTTTAAACTATTGGTTTTAGGAATAATAATAGTATTTATTTCGCATTCTACACTTATGTACATAATGTGCATTCAGACTTTTGGAACAGACTGAATAAAAACGAGGGAGAGAGAATCCTTCTGTCGTTCGAGAGATTTAGTGATTTATAGGCTCATTGCTGGCTGGTGTGATTTTTTTAAACAAAAAATAGAATCGCAATATTGTAGAATGACAAGAACACAGGATGTCTGAAATAAAACACAAGAGAGAAAAACTGGAAAAGAAAGCGAGAATAGGGATGTCAATCGATGCTCTTCTAATGGTGTTCGGGAGCCAAAGCGACGGGATTTATTTCGAATAAATAAAAAAGGATCCCAATAAGGATTTATGATATTTCAGCCGCTGCCTTCTTCCGAATGCGAGAAATGACACGCAGCAAGCACTGTCCCCGGCGGTTGGAAATCTCTGGAAAGGATGCTCAAAGAAAATGGCACTGTCCTCCACAGAAAAACTCTCCCCGACAGAGCATTTATTTATTTCGTTTCATATGCGGCGCTGTCTTCGCGATATAAAATATTCAGTTAAGTGGACTGGCAGCCTGTACCTCACTTTTGTCTGGCTCCAGAAGAAAAAAAAAAAGAGGGAATTCTACATGATACATGTGTGAGATTGTTAAAAAAAGCATATTATTAGAAAAAGCATGTATGTCAACGCGTGCTTTGTGGCCAAAAAGCAAAAAGCCTGTTGTGGCATACATGAATGTGATTACCCGAAAAAAAAAACATGTGATGGCACACATGCATATGGTTACTAGAAAAAGCACGTGTTGACATACATGAATGTATTTACCAAAAAAAGCATGTGATGGCACACATTGTGGTTACCAGAAAAAGAATGTAGTGCCATACATGACTGTGATTGCCAGAAAAATCACGTGGTGGTATACATGAATGTATTTACTAAAGGCATGTGGTGGCACACATGCATGTGGTCAGCAGAAAGCACATATGGTTACCATCTATTCGCATACATGAATGTGATTACCAGAAAATGCAAATGGTTACTAGAAAAAGCATGTGGTAGCATATATGAATGTAGGACAAAATGAATATAGTGGCATACCTACATGTGCTTACCAGAAAAATCATGTAGTCGCATACATGAATGCGTTTACCTGAAAATGCATATGGTCTCACACATACAATGCATGTAGTTATTAGAAAAAGCATATATCAATGCGTTACTAGGTGCATACATCAATGCGTTTACCAGAAAACGCATATGGTCTCATACATGCAATGCATGTGGCTACTAGAAAAAGCATGTAGAAGCATACATTTATGTACATGAATGTTCTTTACCGATTCTTCAGTTCTTTCAAACTTCATCACACAATTTAAATCAAAGTGTACTTGATACTTCAATACTTACTTGAAGAAAATATACATTTTTAACATAATTTAATATTTTTAATAATATTTAATAATTTAATAATATTTAATAAATTTTTAATATAATTAATAATTTTTTAATGTAATTAATAATTTTTTAATATAATTAATAATATTTTTATATAAACTAGCATCAAGTAATAAACAGAACATTACGTAACATTTTAATAACAACAGCATTTAGTTCGCATTCTACACTTTTGTACATAATGTGCATTCAGACTTTCGGGACAGACTGCATAAAAAATGAGAGAGAGAGAGAATCCTTCTGTCGTTCGAGAGATTTAGTGATTTATTGGCTCATTGCTGACTGGCATGATTTTTTAAAGCACTCAACACAAAGAAAAGAAACGCAATATTGTTAGGATGACAAGAACACAGCATGTCTGAAATAAAACACAAGAGAGAAAAAAAACTGGAAAACTGGGAAAGAAAGCGAGACACAGGGTGTCAATCGATGATCTCCTAATGGTGTTCGCGAGCCAAAGCGACGGGATTTATTTCGAATAAATAAAAAAAGGATCCCAATAAGGAGGAGATGATATTTCTGCCGCTGCCTAATCTTCCGAATGCGAGAGATGACACGCAGCAGCAGTCTCCGGTGGTTGGAAATCTCTGGAAGGGATGCTCAAAGAAATGGCGCTCTTCTCGACAGAGCATTTATTTATTTCGTTTCATGTGCCGCGCTGTCTTTGCGATATAAAATATTCAGTTAAGTGGACTGACAGCCTGTACATCACTTCTGTCTGGCTCAGAAGACGAAAAAGGGGGATTTATACATGACACATGTACGAGATTGCCAGAAATAAAATTGTGGTGGCACACATGCATCCGGTTACCAGAAATAGGCACGTGATGGCACACATGCATGTGTTTGCCAGAAAAAGCACGTGTTGACATGAATGCATTTATGAGAATAAGCACGGGATGGTATGCGCAAATGTATTTATCAGAAAAAGCAGGTGGTGGCATGCAGACATGTGGTTACCAGAAAAAGCATAGCATACATGCATGTGGTTAACAGAAAATGCATATGTTGACATACATGCATAAAATAATGATATTGTGTGTTTATTTCTCAATTTCCTGCAAGGGAGTGGGACATTCCATGAATAACTACTCATGGAAGGAGGAAAGGGGATGCAGCTTCTGTTGTGATGGAGCACCCATAGGTAGACGCCTTACTTGGGAACCCCACATGTGCGTATCGTATGGATAAAAACCGTAAAAACTTCCATCTGATAATTCGACTCACGAGGCAAGATGTTGAACATCCCAAACGGCATTCAGTTTATTCGTTTTTGAAACAGCGTCTACAACAAAACCGCCAGCCATGATTGAACCTAAAGCGTAATGCTCACCAGCGGCGCACGTTACCACTGAGCCACTAGTCGGGCATAAATTTAGTAAAAAAATACAATAAAATTTTGATTCTTATTTTGATAGAGATGTTCTGTTCAATGTATCTATAGTTATCTGAATCAATATCTTCTTTTAGATTGGAATTTCAACAAAGAATTTAATTTACTATTAAAACCTTTCTTGTTACACAAAAAAAACACAAATTTGTTCAAAACAGCATAAGAGAATCTTTCGTGATTGAATAAATTTTGTTTTACAAAATTATGTTTATTATGTTTTACAAAAAATTCTTTCAATCTTAAACAGATCGATTCATTAGCCTACGACACTTAATTTTTTTTTTAAATCTGTTTTCTTGAAAATGTAGATCGATATTTCTGGTTTTTCTTAAATTCTATTCATTCTATTCAAAATGAATCGTTAACTGTTTAATGAATTATCTGAGTGGAAGTCGTGCTCTGGTCCTCGAGCAGAGAGCACTCACTCTCGAAGACCAATCAATGCGTTTCGGGCATGAAATAATAAAGAGAGCTACACAAAAAAAAACAGCAGCAGAAAAAACCGCGTTTTCGATCTGTTACAAAATATAGATTTGTTGTTGTGACTAATTCTCAGTGTCCTGCAGTGTGAGACAGACACTCCATGAGTAGTCCACTCATGGATGGGGGGAAAGGGCAAGCCTCTGTTCTGATGGTGCACCCATAGGTAGAAGAAGTCTGACTTGGCTCCGTGTTGCTAAAGAAGGAGGGCAGTGCCTTCCGGGAGGACATTTAGGGGGACTATCCTGTATTTGCATGGTATGAGAGAAAATCCAGAAAACTCACGCAAGGTAGTCCTACTAACGAGTCAAGATTGCTGAACATCCCAAACGGCATTGAGCTTAATCGTTTTTTGAAACAGTGTCTACAACAAAGCCGCCAGCCATGATTGAACCTCACTGAACCAGCGGTGCACGTTATCACTGACCCACGAGTCGGGCATAAATTTAGTACAAAAATATTTTATATTCTTATTTCGATAGAGATGTTCTATTCAATGTATCTTTAGTAATCTGAATCAATAATTTCTCTGATTGAAATTTCAACAAAGAATTTAATTTACTATTAAAACCTTCCTTGTTACATAAAAAAATCTCAAATTTGTCCAATACTGTATCCTTCATAGTCAATCTACTATTAAAATGTTTCTTGTTACACAAAAAAATCTTACAAATTTGTTCAAAACTGTATAAGAGAATACCTTTATAGTTGGATAAATTTTCATATGTATTTCCAAAAATTCTTCCAATTCTAGAAAAGTTGGAGCAGATCCCTTCAATAGCCTACCTTTTCAATTGTGGTTCTTCTGGGCATTTCCTTTCCACAATGACTTCCCGTATTTCATTTCACACCAAAGCGAACACAATACGACTTTTAATTTTTTTTTTTTAAACTGTTGTCTTGAAAACCGAGATCGATATTTCTGCTTTTTTTTAAATTCTATTCAATCTATTCAAAATGAATCGTTAACTGTTTAATGAATTTTCTGAGAGGAAGTCGTGCTCTGGTCCTCGAGCAGAGAGCACTCATTCCCGAAGACCAATCGATGCGTTTCGGGCATGAAATAATAAAGAGCTGCACAAAAAAAAAAAACAGGAGCAGAAAAAAAAAAACGTGTTTTCGATCTGTTACAGGATATGGATTTGTTGTTGTGACTAATTCTCAGTGTCCTGCAGTGCGGGAAGGACACTCTATGAGTAGTCTACTCATGGATGGAGGGAAAGGGGGAAGCTTCTGCTGTGATGGTGCACCCGTAGGTAGAAGAGGTCTGACTTGGCTCCGTGTTGCTGAAGAAGGAGGGCAGTGCCTTCCGGGAGGACATTTATAGGGACTAAACCAGCATTTGCATGGTATGAGAGAAAATCCAGAAAACTCCCACCTGGTAGTCCGACTAACGAGACAAGATTGCTGAACATCCCAAACGGCATTGAGTTTATTCGTTTTTTGAAACAGTGTCTACAACAAAGCCGCCAACAGATTGAACCTCAATCCAAATGTTCATCAGCGTCGCACGTTGTCACTGAACCACGAGTCGGGCATAAATTTAGTACAAAAATACAATTTTTAGATTCTTATTTCGATAGAGATGTTCTATTCAATGTATCTATAATCTGAATGCATAATTTCTCTTTAGATTGAAATTTCAACAAAGAATTTAATTTATTATTAAAATGTTTCTTGTTACACAAAAAAAAACCACAAATTTGTTCAAAACTGTATGAAAGAATCTTTTATGATTGGTTAAATTTTCATACGTTTTATAAAAAAATGCCTCAATCCTAGAAAAATTAGAACAGATCCCTTCATTAGCATACCGTTTTCAATTGATAATTTGAACGAATTGAACTTGAAAATTGAAAATTTGAACGAAAGAATTTAAATTGAGGATTGAATTGAACCTTTTCAATTAGTTCTTCTGGGTATTTCCTTTCCACAATGACTTATCGTATTTCATTTCACACCAAAGCGAACACAATACGACTTTTATTTTTTTTTTTTTTTAAAAACTATTTTCTTGAAAACGAAGATCGATATTTCTATTTTTTTTTATAATTCTATTCATTCTATTCAAAACGAATCGTTAACTGTTTAATGAATTTTCTGAGAGGAAGTCGTGCTCTGGTCCTCGAGCAGAGAGCACTCACTCCCGAAGACCAATCGATGCGTTTCGGGCATGAAATAATAAAGAGAGCTGCACAAAAAAACGGGAGCAAAAAAAAAAACCCGCAATTTTCAGATAAACATCTCAAAGCCATTACAGATAATTCATTAATAAACGCTCGGATGGACTGAACTCTTAATAATGGGCAGTCCATAAAGCAAGAGTAATATTTGGAGTTCTAATTATCGGATTACTCGATTCAGTTGCTTGTTTAATTAATTGATTCCTTTTCCCAGTTCGCCGAGGGGCCTTTTACGATCCTTTTCACGGCAGGCCCCATCGAGGTTTGGCCGGGATCACCGTGTTGTATCGGATTTTTGTTTTCGCAAGTGTCAGTGGAAAAGTTTTCAACGATGTCGAGGGAAAACAGCAAATGAGGATGTTTCATAAAAGAGCACAATTACTTACAAAATCGGTTTTTATTTTATAGGTATAGCTAAGGACGAAGAGTCGTCCATAAAAAAAAAAAT
This sequence comes from Caerostris extrusa, assembly GCA_021605095.1. Taxonomy (NCBI): domain Eukaryota; kingdom Metazoa; phylum Arthropoda; class Arachnida; order Araneae; family Araneidae; genus Caerostris; species Caerostris extrusa. The sequence continues at coordinate 95,173 of BPLR01014287.1, read as the reverse complement.
TCTGTGGAGGCAAATTTTTTTTTTATACTAACTCCAGACATTTTACAGCAATTTTATGTGGTAATGGATTTTGAAAAATTTGTGGAATAAATTCGATGAGTTTTATAGAACTCATATGTTAATAAGGGGCCTGGTGGTTGAGAGACTAGCGCAGTAGCACGCGGTGCCACAGGGTTTCGGGTTCAATCCTGGCGATGCCATGGATGGTTGTAGTGGTACGAAATCCACTTTAAACCATAGGTTCCCGGTATAATAGGACTGTAGATCGTTAAGTGGACAAACCTTATCTCATAAAAAAATTTTCCCTGTTTCGAAATCTGCCTGTCACTATACGGCTGTTGCACTAATGAAGAAGATATATCAATAAAAGCATGTTTTAAACAAAAATATTTTTGCAACTTCAAAGGCTCTTACCGTCATATGAGACCGGGACCTACGGCTTAAAGTGGATTCCGAACCACTAAAAAAATCCATAGCACAGCCAGAATCGCACCCGCACCCTGTGGCACCGAACGCTAGTTATTCGGCCATTCAGGTACACTTGCAAATATTATAAAAATAACTGTACTAAATGAACAAGTACCAAACTATTAATAAACAGCTGAAGATAAGTAAAAAAAAAAATTGTTCAATTTAATCACAAAGATGCTGTATTTTTAATACATTAAATTTATTTGTTCTTAATAATAGAATAGCTTCTATAAGATTTTTTATTATGCATCCAAGATAGTTTTCAAGCCTCATAGCTTAAACAAATCTTTCGACACTCATTCGGTTTGCTGGTAAAGCAGTATATTTACTATTGGTTGTATTTTTGTGGGATAAAACTGAATTGCCTCTTTAACATTTAATTTTCAAGTTATTCCCTAGAATTTTGGAAAATTAAAAATTACTTTTATTAAAGAGTCGGATTTTTAACATGCTGCAACAAGATGCAACAGCCCCAAGATGGGCAAGGTCGTCTACCTACTGCTATTGTTTGAGTTCAATGGATCTATGATAATGGATCAAGGATCTAGGTCTACTTTACCAAGGATCTAGGTTTACCTTTACCATGGATAGAGGTCTACCTTTATCATAGAACTAGGTCTACCTTTACCATAGATCTAGGTCTACCTCTATCGTAGATCTATCATTGATCTAGATCTAGTCTACCTTTATCGTTATCATGGATCTGGACCTCATGCTAGGTCTACCTTTTATGTGATATACTTCGCATAATATTTTATTTAGAGTTAATTTTTATTAATTGTTAATTGTTTTAGGGAGTTAGAAAATACACGTTTTTTTGCTTGTTTTTGCCAAGTTTTAACAAAAATACACATGTACATATATTTTAATGATCATGTTCATATTGTATAACATAATTGAAAATAGCACCAAAAAATAATTCCTATAAGACATTGTTTGAAAATGTTTACTATGAACGTGACGGGTTTACCTTAAGGCAAAATTCCTTTTAATCTGTCAAAACTATGGCGCGCTAAAAAGAAAAAAAAAAAACGGCCCAGAATACAGATAAAAAGAATTTTTCTCCTCTAAGAACAACCATTCTATGGAAAGGGGACACTAAACAGACGAAAACATTTTTGCTCAGAGCAAAACATGGATCGGGCACCCTGATAACCACAGCTCTTAACCCGCTCTTTACGAAGCACTTCAGCAAAAAAAATCATTTTCATTCCAGAGTGAAAAAAATTCTTCTCATTAAGAGATTAACAGGAGGAAGGGGGGTTGATTTTTCAGGGGGAGGTGCAGTTCTGAGTGACATTCTGAGCGGCAGAGAACAAGGCCTTTGTCTTCCACGAGAGAGAATATTAAAACGGGAGAACAAAGAGTAAAGGGAACCACCATTTTTTCTGCGAAATAATAAAAAAAAAAAAATTTGGGAAGTAAGGTTAATAAAATATCATCGCTAAAAATCAATTACTGCTGCGTTCAAAGGAGAAATGAATCTGGCAATCGATAAGCCAGAGAGGGGGAGGGTGCTTCGTTGAATCAAACGATTGTTAATAGGTTCGGGACGATCAACAGAAGAAAACGAAGAGAGAGTTTAGTTTTCCCACTCGGGGAGCCTTCAGTCTAATGTGACTTTACTCGTTTGTCATCGACCTTGTATCATTTGTCACATCGTCTGTCGGTTTCGAAAAAAAGTTTCAAATCAACTCGGGTTTTTCTTTTTAATAGAAAAACAATAAATTGTAGAACATTTATTATTAATTGCTTGAATTTTAAAACACTCTATGATAGTAGTGAAAAAAAAAAAAATCGGAAAAGTGTAGTATGCGTAAAGGAGTGCGCATCTAGGTGGTCAGTTTGGGACAAACAATTCTCTCGTGATCTTTTCACCTTTTTCGCCAATAGCATGGAGTAGTAACGGTCGACAGTAAAGATTGTTGGCAAATATATACCAAGCTATCATCACACATGCTAAACTACAAGTAGTGAGAGCATAGAATAATAACGGCCGATAGTAAAGATTATTGTCAAATATTGTCAATCTATCATCACACATGGCCAAAGCTAAAAGTTAAGTAGTTTTTAACGCATAACGTTTTTTTATCGTCCGGTATTTTTTCTCCCTAGCGCGCATGCTCATAGGAAACATTATTACAGATATGCAAAAACCCTCTATTATCACGCATGCTAAACTACAAAGTAAAAGTAAAGCAGTCAGAGCATAGAGTAGTAACGGAGGACAGTAAAGATTGTTGGCAAATAATGCCAAGCTATTCATAACACATGCTAAATTACAAAGTAAAGTAAAAGTAAAAGTAAAGTGAGAGCATAGAATAGTAATTTCATAGAATAAAAATTGTTGCCAAATATTGGCATCATACATGCTAAACAACAAATTAAAAGTAAAGTATGGAGACCATAGAGTAGTAAAAACAGACAGTAAAGAATGTTGCAAATATTGCCAAACTATCATCACACATGTTAAACTACAAAGCAAAAGAAAACTAGTGAGAGCAGAGTAACGTCCAACAGTAAAGATTGTTGCCAAATATTGGCTATCATCACACGTGCTAAACTATAAGTAGTGAGAGAATAGAATAGTAACGGCTGACAGTAAAAGATTGTTGTCCACATATTTCCAAACTATCATCACACACGCTAAATTACAAAGTAAAAAGTTAAATATTGAGAACCTAGAGTAGTAACGGCCGCCAGTAAAGATTTTTTTTTAAATATTGCTGAGCTATCATCACACATGCTATACATACAAAATAAAAAGTAAAGTAGTAAGAGCATAGAGTAGTAACGGAGGACAGTAAAGATTGTTGGCAAATATTGTCAAGATATCATCACAAATGCTAAACTACAAAGTAACAGTAAAGTAGTAAGAGCATAATAATTTCATACAATAAAAATTGTTACCAAATATTGTCAAGATATCATCATGCATGCAAAACTACAAAGTAAAAGTAAAGCAGTGAGATCATAGAGTAGTAACAGAGGACAATAAATATTGTTACCAAACATGGCTGGGCAATCATCACGCATGCTAAACTACAAGGTAAAAGTAAAGTAGTGAGGTGTACTATATGATGACATAAGCATTATATTTGCTTCCTACTGGCAACTCCGATATGTTTTCGAATATATTACTACTCTATGATTGTAACACAGAGAATTTCCAATCTTGAAAATCCGAGATTGGCTTTACTTGCAATAAAACAGTTTTTTTTTTCTTTTTACAAGCGATAATTTCGTTCCATTCCTTTATTCCATCAACAGCAGAGATCGAATTGATTTTTTGCAGATCCACTCCATCAGGGAGTGCTGAATATTCGAAAGAGATCCGGCAGCTGAGAAGGGTTCGTGAGCACGATCTGGAAATCCGGTTTTAATAGGGATGTTCTCCTCAGGAAGTTCGAACGTGGCTAAGTGGGGTGACTTTTCTGAGATACGCGCCTCGCAGGCGACAGTGGCTGCTTCTGGAACCACTGACGACGTTCGTTGCGAGGGTTCTTGAGAGGTGTTGCCCTGTCGGCGCTTTAAGTGCTTCTTGCGACAAACAGTGGTGTGGTATCAGTGGGAGGGAAAACCACTCGACTTAATAAGGATAAACATTAAGATGTGCTCATAAGACTATTCCTGTCCTCCGATTTGCTCTGGAAATTTAATGATTCTGTGCAAGTTTCTACTTCAAAAGAAGAATAAACTTGCATTTGAAAATATTTATAAAATCAGCTTGCATGGATAGGCGATTCAGGATTGGGGATTTATGTTTTCATGTTCAGTTTGAAATGCTAATCATTTCAAAACTATACATGAAAAAAAATTCAAAACTGTACGTAATTTATACAATCTAAATATAGCATAGTGTATAGGAAGGTCAAAATATTCTAATTGAAGGTTTAGTTTGGTTTGTCGCTCGATGGTCATTTTGTGCACATTTTAGACTAATTAGACGTTATACATATATCGTTAACCGCATACCGTTAACATGCGGTGGTAAACTGCATACTGGGTCTTTTATGTAATCTTACAAGAAGAAATTCAGGGCAATTAAGTAAAGAGACCATGGTGGGCAATTTACATTACCCCCATAAAAGGTAAAGAAATATTTTAGCAAAAAAAGCTTTATCATCTCTGATGATAACATGATGGGACTCCATTATGCAGGAATGATAAAAAAAAAATAAGTAATATTCCGCAGAAATCAATTCCCTTCGTTAAAATTTTTATCCTGGTTATACTTGAAGATTCCATCCTCGCCACCAACTCGCCGAAGATTCCAACCCTGGAAAGATTTCTCGCCACCGACTTAAGTTTTCGATTAAAGTATCACGTAAGGTTTTCATTTGCATACAGTAATTATTTTACAGCTATGGAGGATAACAGGTTTTCTTTTAAATTATTTTCTGTGGGATGACATTAATAGCAATTTTATGACGAGAATCCATGGTATTCGTATTTCAGGGTTTCTAATTAAGTTATTGGTGTGCGTAAAGGGTTATTATATATTACATCGGTAACACTGCATAAACTTATGTTTCTTTCTAAGATCAAAATTAAATACCAAATTACAGAACTAAATGTCGACAGAAAAAAACGCTACTACCCACACAAGATTAAGGATGAAGCACCACAAAAATATGAAAATGCGTTTATGGCGTTAAAATATACCAAAAAATGTGGCGAAGTGCTCTGATGTCGAGCTTACTCTTCATCATGTCTTTTATTGCCCAGCTGTTGCAGCCGCCACATATTGTCTGGACCGTCCCTCGAGAGAGTATTTATACTCCAAGTTGGCAATCAGCATAGCCAATATTATTCGGGAGCACCACGATATTTGATTTTCCGGTGCTCTTCAGAGGATGCGACAACAATACACTTTTTTAGACTGAAATTTTTCATTATCTTTCATAGTCTCCAAAGTAAAATTATTAAATTTCACGACTACAGGCACTGCATTTAATCCCAGATTATTATTTTTTTCTAATGCAGCTGGCAAACACTTAGACAGCTTGGTCTTGGATGCCTTAAGGCAAGCGCTGCACAGACGTTACTAACTTTGCATTACCCAGGGGGCGCGTGTAACTTGAAGATAAGCCACGGACGCGGAGTAACAATGCCCCGGAACGCTCTACGATCCTATTAGACCGGGACCTACGGTTTAAAGTGGATTCCGAACCACTTCAAACACCCATGGCACCGCCGGGACTCGAACCAAAACCTGTGGTACCGAGCACCAGAGCGCTAGCCACTCGGCCATTCAGGCCCAATCCCAGATTATAATATATAATATATTGCTGCATTGTTCTAATTGGCATTGCTTTTTACAAATCTAACATTTTTTGTTCAAAAGTAATTTCTTTGCATAAGTAGGAAACAATGCACCTATATTTAATTACAGTTGCCGTTTTACTCTTCTTTCAGCGCACTAAAAGAGAAATTTACAAAGATCCCTCCTCCAAAAGAAGAAATCGAAAGCAACAAATGCCCTTGTGGAAATTGGAGCTTGATAAAGAAAAGCTCAGAATATTTTTGCCTAACTTTCTCATCTAATAGGGATTAATATACTATAACAGAAAGTATTTTAGTATAGAGCACTCTAAAGCAATATGCGTTTATAAAGATTTTGACTAATTAATGTTATCTTTCGGTTAGCTACAAAATAAAAATATATAAACACTTTCATAGTATTGAAATAAAATACCTCCACTGTATCTGAAATAAATTTGTAATGGTTTATTTTATATCTAGTTAGTTGCTAAGTTTCAAAGCGACAAATACTAATTTTGTGCTTTCTTGTAACTATTGTTTCAGAATTAATGAATAGATTCTTATAAGAAAGTTGAGCAGCTGCATTCTCTTCAAAGAATGAAAGAGAAGCAGACACTCTTTCATACCTTAAATAATGAGTTCAAACTGCAATGGCATGCACATCTAACCAAACTCGAGAAAATGTCAAAGGAGATTTAAAAATTCGAGCAAGGAACTTACCTGAAAAAAAAATGGAAATGATTAGATCAATGAAAGCTTATTTATAAATTCAAACATTATACAGAAGATATTTGATATAATATAAAGTACTGGTTTACATCAAATTTTGAAAATGAATTAGAAGACACAATACTTTTCATAAATATGACATATGTAGAAAGTCAAAACAAGGTGAAAGTCAAATATATTTATTGCCATAAAAATACTGCTTGATATTTTATGACAATTTCTTATAATAAACATTTATTAATGGAAATCATTGTTTTATTCTCCATTTATGATAATCATTACCTCATTCTGAATCCCCCTTTACAGTTAGAAAACACGAAAGAAGCAATTTATGTCTGTGATGGCCATCAAAGTAAGTTCAGCAATTAACAGTCCTTATTGATATGGCAATATGATAATAAGGACTATATTTATATGTCAGTAAGTACTATATATTGATGGCAATAAGAACTATATATTAATATGGCAATATGTCAATAAGGACTATATATTGATGTGGCAATATGTCAGTAAGTACTATATATTGATACGGTAATATGTCAATAAGAACTAATATTAATATCGCAATATGTCAATAAGGACAATATATTGATATGGCAATATGTCAGTAAGTACTATATATTGATACGGTAATATGTCAATAAGAACTATAATATGGCAATATGTCAATAAGGAATATATATTGATGTGGCAATATGTCAGTAAGTACTATATATTTGATGCGGTAATATGTCAATAAGAACTATATATTAATATCGCAATATGTCAATAAGGACTATATATTGATATGGCAATATGTCAAAGTACTATATATTGATACGGTAATATGTCAATAAGAACTATATATTAATATGGCAATATGTCAATAAGACTAATATTGATGTGGCAATATGTCAGTAAGTACTATATATTGATACGGTAATATGTCAATAAGAAATCATTAATATCGCAATATGTCAATAAGGACTATATATTGATATGGCAATATGTCAGTAAAAGTACTATATATTGATACGGTAATATGTCAATAAGAACTATATTTATGGCAATATGTCAATAAGGACTACATATTGATGTGGCAATATGTCAATAAGGATTATATATTGATATGGAAATATGTCAGTAAGGACTATATATTGTCATATCAATAAAATGTACAGTTCTTTCAAATTTTATTTATTTAATGTAACTAATGATGTTGCGCAAATATGCTATTACTACTTTAATTTAAAAATGTATTTATTTCAACATTCTGGTAAGCATTCATTTACGGAGAACGCAGTATAAATAAGAAAGTGTATCTAAATGCGCAGAAAAATATACCGAAACGAATCGGGGAAATACGTAAAAGGGATTATCCCTTTAAAATAAATTTATCACTGTGATAATAGGTATCTTAGAATAATCTAATATTAAAGTCAACAGAATTGAGAAATTTATTCGCTTCAAATAGTGAAAACGAATTGTTTTCTTCCATCAAAGCTTTTTTAACAACAATTTATAATCATTTAAGCCGATTTCGATATATTTATATAAAACAATAGATATATCGTTGTGATGTACAACCTTCTAATTAAGCAGTTCAATTACCTAAATTATCTCAGTGTAAAATGTGAATAAAATTAATGAATCTAATGAGATTTCTTTAGAAACTCACTCAGTGTGTAATAAAGTTCCCTTTATCTTGAAACCACTTTCATTGCGGTTTGCAGTTAAGCAAAAGTGAGATAAAATGGTACATCAAAATGACAAATGGCAGTACCTCTAGTGGAGAAATTTGAAAGGTAGACATCGAAAAGAGACATAATTTAATTGACACAGGTTTATTCCAAATAATGATATGACGTCTATTTGTAGAAATTTATTCTAAATGAAACACTTAAGATTGCTGTCCAAATACGTAATATGTAAAAATATTGTCATTTATGCACACTTCAGGCCAATTAGACACGGGACCTACAGTTTAATGTGGATTCGAACCACTCACAAACATCCATGCCACCGCCAAGATTCGAACCTGAAAGCCAAACATTTTCATTTTTTTTTTTTTTTTTTCACTTTAGCTTGGTATTTAAATTCTTCTCTTCTATCTTTCTTTAAATGTTATTTTCTTTTTTACAAATCTCTGTTTCCAGATCAAATCCTTTTTCATTTTAAATAAACAACGTTCATAAAAGGAAGCCTTTTCAATACAAACATATAGATCTCTATTAAAAGAAAAAGCCTCCGCTCGAAGTGCCAAGGCTTCTCTGAAACGGGGGCAGGGGGGCAGGGGAGTAAAGCGGAGGTCTCTTATTTCTTGGAGGATGGGGGGGGAGAAGCCCCTCCGAAACTGTGCTCGCGACGAGAGCCACAAAGAATTCACAAACAGCGAGCAGTTCCGCTTCATTTGAGACGAATTAGAATAAAACTGTTCGACTAATCCGACAGATCGTGTTTCTCTTTGCCGGATTACTCAGTTTACTCACTGTAGAAAAGAAAAAAAAAACAAATTTTTTTTTTTTATTTTGTCAAATGTAAATGTGGGAAAGACTTTTTGCGAACAGCTTTTTTTTTCTGATGGGGAGCAAATCTGTGAAAAAGGTCGAAGCATCTGAAAAAAAAATTTCTATTTACAACAGCAGCGAAAATTGAGATGAAACTTTTTATTTCTGAGTTTATTCAAAGCATAACAAAAGAATAATTATATACGCACATCAAATAAAAGAGTGAAGTTAAGAGATAAGATTGAAAAGCTGTAGGTAATTTAAAAGTAAGAGATTTAAAAAGAGACTCTTGGATTAATTTTTAAGATACATCTGAATTTTAGCAGTAGTTTCCAAAGTAGTAAATTAAACTGTAGCTCTGTTATAGAGAATTACAACTACTTGAAGTTACAATAGGACAGTTACAACTACTACTACAACAATTTATTTCCATTTCTGTTGAATGCAATAGGAACACGGTGAACCAACAACTACTTGAAGGAGCTATTACAAATTGTTACAGTGTACTGATAATGAAATTTCTAGATTGTTTGAATAGTTTCCTGTACCTGTTGTGTTTGATGTTACTAATCCCTCTTGTGCAGGACAGCCTGCACCAGGTCCAAAGGTGTAGGCTGTCCTGGTGAATAATAATCACATTCACTTTAAGCGAGGAACCACGAGGCCTGAAGACTGACTAAATATCAAGACAACGCTTTACGATCCTATTAGACTGGGAACTACAGTTTAAAGTGGATTCTGAACCACTACAAACGTCTATGGCATCACTGGGACTCGAAACCGAAACCTGTGGCACCGAAGGCCGGAGCGCTAGACACTGAGACATTCAAGCCCTATTACTGAAAATATATATAATAAAATGAAATATCTATCACTATGTTGCTGTTCTAATGCAGCTGGCAATACAGAGACACTTAATCATATATATCACTATAATAATATAAATTATCACCTGATTATCATAATGTTTTCAATATTTCTTTTTTTTTTTTTTTTTTTTCAATTTGACTTGGTATTTAAATTGTTTTCTTTGCATCTTTCTTTAAATGACATTTTCATTTTTGTACCAATCTCTGTTTCCTGATCGAATGCTTTTCATTTTAAATAAACACCTCTCATAAAAGGAAGCCTTTTCAATACAAACAGACAAATCTCTAATAGAGAGCAGAAAAGCAAAGCCTCCACTCGAAGTGCCAGGGCTTCTCTGAAACGGAGAGGGGGGCCGGGGGAGTAAAGCAGAGGTCTCTTATTTCTTGGAGGGGGGGGGGAGAAGCCCCGCAGAAACTGTACCCGCGACGAGAGCCAAAAGAAATTCACAAACAGCAAGCAGTTCCGCTTCATTTGAGACGAATTAGAATAAAACTGTTCGACTAATCCAACTAGATTGTGTTTCTCTCTGCCGGATTACTCAGTTTACTCACTGTAAAAAGACAAAAAATAATTTTTTTTCTTTTCTCAAATGTAAATGTGGGAAGACTTTTGCGAACAGCTTTTTTTTTTTTCTGATGGGGAACAAATCTGTGAAAAGGTCGAAGCATGTGAAAGAAAATAAATATTCTATTTAGAACAACATCGGATAAAATTGCTAGGAAACTTTTATTTCTAAGTTTATTCAAAGCATAACAAAAGAATAAATATACATGCACAGCAGATAAAAGAGTTGAAGTTAAGAGATAAGATTGAAAAGTTGCAGGTAATTTAAATGTAAGGGATTTAAAGAGACTGTTGGACTCATTTTTAAGACACATCTGAATTGTAGTAATAGTTTCCAAAGTAAGAATTTAAACTGTAGCTTTGTTACAGGAGAGTTACAAGACACAGCTACATTTTATTTCCATTTCTGTTGAATACTACAGGGACACGGTGAACCAACAACTACTTAAAGAAGCTTTTACAAATTTTTACAGAGTGCTAATAACGAAATTTCTACATTATTTGAATAATTTTCTGTACCTTATGTGGTTGTTGTTACTAATCCCCCTGGTACACGACCGCCTACACCAGGTTCAAATGTGTAGGGTTTTGTCCATGGCTAAGGGTAATATGCATATTGACTTTTAGCGAGGAATCACGAGGGCTGAAAACTGATTAAACATCAAGACAACGCTCAATTATCATATTAGACAGTGATCTATAGTTTAAAGTGGATTAAGAACGGAAACAAACATCTATCTATGGTACCGCCGGGACTTGAACTTGACATCTGCGGCACCGAGCGCCAGAGCGTTAGACATTCAGCCCTTCAAGCCCTATTACTAAAAATACATATAATAAAATGAAATATCTATTACTATGTTGTTATTCTAATGCAGATGGCAATACAGAGACAGTTAATCATATCTATCAGTAACAATATAAATTATCACATGGTTATCAGATTATTTTCAATTTTCTATTTTTTTTTTTTTTTCAATTTAGCTTGGCATTTAAATTGTTTGCATGTATCTTTCTTTAAATGATATTTTTTTTTTTCATCAATCTCTGTTTCCTGATCGAATCCTTTACGTTTTAAATAAACAACGTTCATAAAAGGAAGCCTTTTCAATACGAACAGATAGATCTCTATTAAAGTGCAGTAAAAAGAAAAGCCTCCGCTCTTAGTGCCAGGGCTTCTCTGAAACGGGGCGGGGCCAGGGGGTAAAGCAGAGGTCTCTTATTTCTTGGAGGGGGGTGGAGAAGCCCCGCAGAAACTGTGCACGCGACGAGAGGCAAAAGAAATTCACAAACAGCAAGCAGTTCCGCTTCATTCGAGACGAATTAGAATAAAACTGTTCGACTAATCCGGCAGATCGTGTTTCTCTTTGCCGGATTACTTAGTTTACTCACTGTCGAAAAAGAAAAAATCATTTTTTTTTTTTTCTTTTTCTCAAATGTAAATGTGGGAAAGACTTTTTGCGAACAACTTTTTTTTTTTTTTTCTGATAGGGAACAACTCTGTGAAAAGGTCGAAGCATAGAATAAAAAAAAATATTCTATTTAGAACAGCGAAAATTGCGAGGAAACTTTTTTTATTTCTAAGCTCATTCAATGCATAACAAAAGAATAAATATACATGCACAGCAGATAAAAGAGTGAAGCTAAGAGATAAGATTGAAAATCTGAAGGTAATTTAAAAGTACGAGATTTAAAGAGACTCTTGGGCTAATTTCTAAGACACATCTGAATTGTAGCAGTAGTTTCCAAAGTAAGAAGTTAAACTGTAGATTTGTAGCTAGAGAGTTAAAAAGCACAATAACAATTTACATCCATTTCTGTTGACTGCAATAGGGACACCGTGAATCAACAACTATTAGAAGAAGCTTCTGCAAATTGTGACAGTGTGCTGATAATGAAACTTCTAGATTTTTGAATAGTTTCCACGTTCTTCTCGATATTACATACATTATTTTATTACTTTTTTTTATTTAATATTCTATTGCAAAATATAGGGGCTATATTTCCGCGTGATGGCGGTCGAATCGAATGTACATTCGATTGCTACAGAGAGAATGTGATTTCAAGAAATTTTTTTTACCATGTGTGGCGTTCCAAACTCTATTAAAATTGCAGACCCATATGGTGTAAAGTCAAAAGGCAATGACAGCAATAGAAGTTTTGAAAAATCTCTACTGTGTACTGTTATGTATGGTAATGCAGATTTGTGTGCAACGCACTTTAATTCTTGAGTAGTAATCTAGATAATACAATATGGTCTATGATTAATATATACGCAAGATGCGCCTGATATTATCCGGTGGTGTGACAAGCTGGGGGAAATATTCATATAGATCAATTCGTCCCTCCTGCATTCGTCAATTCCACATTCATATAAGCGTTGCATGATTTCATCTAACACAACTAAATATTTTCCTGAAGGATGATTCATAGCCTCGCTGAGAAATCCCTGTCAAACTGAAACTTTAGCAGCCATTTTCTCAGAAGAGACATAATTAATCTTCCTAAACAGATGACAGAAGGAAAAACACAGTTCTTAAAAAGAGTCTTGTGTTATTCTTGTTACACTACTTTTATTTTGTGTAGGAGATGCAATGTTCTTCCCACACACATTGTAAATTTCCATTTTTAATGGACAAGCCTTCCACAATTTGAAGATCTATCAGTGTACATAATCATTACACAATGCTGTACTTACATTTCTAGACACATTTTTGAGACGTCTGCTGCATAAACCTGCGAAATTCCCACAAATTTGAAGATTTTAAAAGTGCTGGAAATAATGCAAAACCTTTTCTACGAGATTTCACACTGAAAATGAATAAAAACCCCTTTTCAAAATTATCGTAATGGGAAAATCCATATCTTCTTAACCGTTGCTTTCATTCATTGGGGAGGGTTCTTCCTCTTTCTTGAAGGTGGGGGAAGGGAAACCTTTCTTTTCGGGAGGGCTTTTTAGAAACAGCAGCCAGATTCTTGATGGCTGCCATTTGAATTCAATTCAGTCGGAAGAAGAGAGAGAATAGCGCCGCGTCGGTGGCAACAGCTGTTGTCTCGTATCCCTTGCTTGCTGCTGAATCTGAGATTAACTTGGGGCATAATGAGAGCCCATAAAATGCCCCATCCCCCTCCCTCCTCTACCAAGTAGAAGAAGACAAATTTATTCAAGTGGAAGGGCTCATTGTCAGCTTCGAGGGCAGATACTACCACAGGGGTTTTAATTATGTGCTCATATAAGAGCGAGTTTTTCTTTAAAAAAAAATTCAAAATTGGATTCTTCTGAATTTTATGAGGTGATCCAATGTGGGAGTGATGTCGAGTATCTTAATGAGAACCACTCCGCGTCGAGGTTTCGAAAGGATGGGGGTGGTGGTGGGTGGATAGCTTGTAATTAGTTCATAGGTAGGGAAAAACCTGGGGAATAAAAAAGAAAACTCCATAATTTTTTTTTATGGAATTTATTCTAATAATAAATTGTTACTAAAAGGGAAGCTTTAAATCAAATTGAATCTTTATACCTCATTACAGAAACCAACATAATAAATTCCTTTCTACAATATGCATGGAAGACCCGATTTGTCCACAAGCAATGTGCTCATCTACAGAGTGTTCAGATGTATTAAAACATGTATAAAATTCTTTGCATCTATAATCAGGTTGTTATAGGGCGTTTTCCGTGTTTTCTTTCATACGACTCGCAAATGAAAGACAGTTATCCATGAAAGGTAATGAATATTACATTGTGGCGTGTGTGTGTGTTCCATTGATGTTTAATAATAGAGGCTAATTAAGAGGCTTAATTCCATTGATGTTAAATTCACTGGGGGTAGTTCCCCCCCTACAAGTTCTCCCGGATGGCATTGCCCTCCTTCTTCAGCGACTCGAGTCAAGACAGACTTCTGCATACGGATGCTCCATCACAAGAGAAGTTGCTCAATTCATCTCCATCCATGACTAGATAATACTAATGGGGTGTCCATCACACACTGCCGGACACTGAGGATTTGTCACAACAACAGAGTTCCACTTTCGTGTTATGGAAACGATTCTAGAATGGAGAATTCATGCAGCAGGATCAGAATACTTATAATATTTTTGCACTTGTATGATGGAGAAAAAAACGTCTGCAAAAAAAGTGAATCGGACTCATTCAAACGGAAAAGGCAAAGTAAAAAGTGAAAGAAAACGTGAAAGAGCAAGTTGGCGCAAGTCTTTCTAACTATAAGATACGTGAAAGGCTTCCCTTAAGGTTGCGCGACACCATGCTCGACAAATTACTATGAAACATTTGTCGGGGTAAGAGTGCCTACTAGTTTGCTTTAGATGTCCGTCAAACAGGGGGAGTCACTGCTCATCCTCCTCCTTTCCTTTAGGGTAGAACACGGACCAATGCATTCGAGTTACTTTACAGCAGCCCCGATGTGGTCGGATGTTATCCTCATATATATATATATAAAATTTGGGATACCTAGAAATACCGGGATTCCTAGAAATCGCAGTTTCCCTGGTGCGGTAGTGTAAGCGGAAAAGACCAGATATGAAAGAACACCATTCAAATAATATGCTGGTTATTGCTCAATGTACATCCACAAAACTAAAAAGGCCATTAATAACAAAGATGAACAACGAATGAATGTCCTTTCTCCTCAAGATGCTGCAGCGGAAATCCTGGCATGATGTGCTGTAACTTCTGTACTAGATTTTTAATTATTCTATACCAGTAGTACAGTATTTTCAGGTCGTAGTGCGTACCGTACGGTCGTTGTGTGTACCGTACGCTGATCTCTGGAAAGAATCCCGTATTTCCCGCACGTTTATTGTATTTCGTAGCCTTGAAAACTAGATGCATATACTCTAGTTCCACATTCGTCTAATTAACAATGTTACTACTGCTACGTAAGTGGATCAATTGAAGAATCACCGCTATAACAAAAACCTTTAGCCCATGTAACATCAACCACGGATTATGGAAGGCGTTTATTACTCCATGTGTGTCCTAGAAATTTATAAATTTCGAGGTGAGATACTCTGTAGAACCTGAGGAAAGGCACAAAAACTAAAACCTACATTGAGCTAATGCAGACTGTTTTCCAAAAAAAACGGAACATTTTCATGCAATAGCCGTCGCATTCAAGTTCCCCAGAGTACCTTCCATCAATGCCTGGTGAATATCAATCTCCTTTAGCAGAGACACCAATCCAAAAAGATTTCGGTTTCCATGGTGACAAAGCGCCACGCCACCGGACAGCAAACTACAGCGACCAGAAGTCCAAGGAAAGAACGGATATTTTATCCTCTCATAACTTCCTCTTCCCAAAGCATCGTAACATGCAAAAATGATATCGTGAGAAACTGATTAATCAAATATAAATTTGCAAAAAAACAAATAATATGCAAAAAAATTTTAAAGTCAATTCCTACTTTTTTTCACTGTATAGCAGAAAGTCCTTTATAAATAATTTTCATTCATTTTTTTAAGTTTATCTGGGCCATCTATTGGTAGATACATGCAACTTAAATCTAAAAAAAAAACTGAAATTAATTAATTAAATTTAATGAATGAATTAATATTTGAAAAAACTGCATTAACATCAAGTGTCATCCACTACAAGTTCAAAAAAATGTATTTGAACTTGAGTGGATGAATAAGAAGTATTTTATGAACGATTGAAAATCTGAACGGGATATATACAGGAGAGTGTGAGCTAATAGAAGGAAGTGAATAACATCGTGAAAAATTGAGTAATCAAATTTGAATTTTGAAAAAATAAATTCCCTTTTCATAATTTAGAAATGGAATTTTTTGAATTTGGAAATTAAATTTCCTATTATTTGAATTTCATTTCCTTTCCTTTTTGTCTAATTCAATAATTGTTAAATGCGTACTTTGACATTTATTGGACAATAAAACTAAATTTTTGTTCGAAAATAAATTGAAAATTTATGTAATAGTTAAACATTTCTTTTCTAAAAAAAATTAATAAACATTACAAATTTTCAAAAAAATTCTGAAATTTATTTTTTTTTATTTGAATATTTAAATATTTAGCTCTAACAAATAAATTTTGCCGTGAAATATCCCTAATTTTTTTTTTTTTTTTTTTTTTTAGTTATTTTCAATAGAATCAATGATAAAAGTTTTCGGTGAGTAAATTTTATAAACAAAATAATTCGGGTCCTTTCCGCATTTTGTAAATAGAATTGGTTTAATTATATAAAATGCAATAAAACCTCAAAAGAAACACATCTTTTTTATTTGTTATTGTACTGTTTTTCTGATTTTAAAAATCAGCATTAAACTCAAAATACAGCAGCAAGTAGTATAGATTTAAGTATATAGATAGATATAAGCAAGAAGTATAAATAACTTGGCTGCCTTTTTTTTAAACAGAACGTAAACCAGTATTTGTTCGAAAATTATTTAATTTAATTTATTACTATAATGTAAATAAAAATTATCTTTGCTAACATCAATATTTTGTGAATAATATCTACATGCCATGTGGTAACTCAGACATAAATCAACTCTCAAAAAAAAATGAACTCAAATGGTAACTAAAAAAAAAAAAAATGAATGAAGTAATTACAGCAAAAGATTGAAGGAAAAGTCTCCTTCTGCTATTTTGGTGATCAAATGTCTGACAATGAATAACGTAGTGAAACATTGCTTTACATTCAGCGATTTACATTGCTTTCACGTTAGCGATCCTAGGAGATACTGAAGTAGCAAGAAATATTAATAAAACAAGATTTTTTTAATAAAAATCATTTATCTTTTTACATAACATGCTTAGTATTAAAATGATAAGTGTGAGCTAAAAAAACTGACTGCAGAAGATTTTTAAAATATGAATTTGATTTTATGTTAAAATGTATTTTACGCCAACGTAAGTGGACATTTAGTTCTGTAAACCCCAAAAAAAATTAGAAATATTTTTTTCTTTCTAATGCAGCTGGCAAACACTTAGACAGCTTGGTCTTGATGCCTTAAGGCAAGCGCTGCACAGACGTACTCACTTTGCATTACCCAGGGGGCGAATGTAACTTGAAGATAAGCCATGAACGCGGAGTAAGAATGCCCCCGCAACGTTCTACGATCCTATTAGATTGGGACCTACAGCTTAAAGTGGATTCCGAACTACTACAAACATCCATGGCACCGCCGGGATTCGAACCCGAAACCTGTGGTACCGAGTGACAGAGCGCTAGCCACTCGGCCATTTATAAATATAATAATAATTATAAATATAAATATAATAATAATTTATAAATATAATAATTATAAAATAATAAATTATAAATATAATAATAATAATAATATACTTATGGTCATAAAAATAATGAATGATAATGAATCATCCAGCACCCAAAAAAAAATTGTTAAAACCAATTTAAATGTTATATGCTTATAAGTGCCATTAATGAAAAGGGATTAAAAAATAAAACCAAAAAGATAATTTATCGCAGTGCAATACGGGATTTAGTATCTATTGGAATACTACTAACTTTGACTTCAATGATACAATGCTATCGGACATTGAAAAAATGCATGTTTCTTAGAGTATCTGCAATTTCTCAATTGTAGTAAACGTGTCTCTAGTGCAATCAAATTTCTGCGTTACCGAGTATGTTCAACCGCACTGTTTTAATAGGTGACGAATCTGGCGGATCAAGGCAGTGACCATATTGAGAAGGCAGTCCTATTACTTCCTGTGGCCGAGAATTATCAGGTTGGATAATATCACCTGGAGGTCCTACAGTTGCGAAGTACTGTTGGGAGGTTATAATACTAAAAGGAATCGAATATTGTATGCACTAGCTCCCCAAACCAAATATGGGCGCGGTGTAACCTCGCCAAACAGCAGGTGATATTGAAATGCTCATCAAGGTGTCTCCAAACACAGATGCTATCATCCCAAATTGAATCGCGATTCGTCTCTAGACGTATTAGACAAACTGTTGTCATAGGCCAGTCCTGTCAAGCGAAGAACCATTTCAATTCCCAAATTTAATCGCGATTCGTCTCTGAATACAAATTATTATTAAAGGCCAGCCCACCGTGCGAAGTATCGTTTCAAACGGAGGTGATAAATGTCCAGTACAGACCTTAATGTGCAATTGCAAGGACAATGATGTGCATGTGCTTGTCAGTCTATGCGGTCGTACTTCTGGTCATTTGTTTGCTCATCCACTGGCCTCAACACCTCCTTCTAGTATTGTTAGAGGTTGACAGCCAAGCTTAATTCCTATGACTCTACCCTCATAAACCTTGAAAGTTGCGGATATTTGCTTCTTCGGAAGCAAATAATATGCAAACTACTTCTTCATTGTGATTATTTCTGACTTAGAGGTGAGCGCACATTAATGGCCACTAAGTATGTAACTATTTGATTACGTGCTTGACACAAACTTGATTATGTGCTTGATACAAACTGTGAATTCCATCCACTTCCCACTCCATCTTGGTGCATTTTTTATGGAAAGAAATGTGTTTGATTAGATAATCTAGTATATGAGTTGTTAAAAGTTCTTTTAGTGGTATGCATGATGGGTAACTATCTTGAAAAACCTATTGACTATGCGGAAATTTTGACATCGATTGTCAAATTTTTATTATAACTATTCCGGCCTACTCAGTCACTACTCAGTCGCATAACTCTCTCTCGCTATCTCTCTTCTTCTCAAAAATCTCCTTTTAAGACAATTCGTCAAGAGGGGGAGGCATAATTGAGGGCTTCTCAATATGCCCCTCACTTCTTATTGAGTAGACATTTCTCAGCTGGTGGTCTATCACCCATCACAATGGAACAACACATAGTATATCATACTCAATTTATAGTTGTTTCGATCTGTGAAAGGCCGCCTAGATATTCGCTAATTTCCTCATTATACATGATACATGATACCGAATATCTGCTATTAGATTTGAGTGACAAGTTGTTCTCATTAGTACATAACTGTAATTGCATGTAATATAACTATCTACAATACTGCTCGTCGGCTGTCAGAATTTGAGTGATGGTTTTTTTCTCTCTTTTATAAATATTTTTTTTTTACGGTGTTTTTCAGAAACTATACCACCTCTTGCGATATAAATACCTTTATTGAATAAATAATTAATTTACTACAGGGCTTTCCCCTAGACCCTACCACCTCTTGTTGTAAATAAATACCTTCATTGAATGAATGTGAATCGAGGCTTAAAATGAATCTCCCTGAGAGAAGCCCGGCGCAATAAATGAATCACCCCAGAAAATTCCCATTAGCGGGGCCCTTCAGCAAACAGCAAATTCCGACGGATTCCTTTGCCAGGCGGAGATATTTTTCAATATGCGCCGCTCAAAATCCCCGTGAGCCCCCGGCCCTTCTCCGGAGTGTTTGTTTTTGGCGCAGCATTACTGCCGATCCGCCTTGGCGACGGTTGACAGAAGGAAGAAATATCATTTCGCTTCGGACAGCTTAAAAAGACATTTGAGGGGGGATATTCCGCGAGGACAGGGGTGCTCTAGGGCGGGGGAGGTGGTGTAAAGGGTGCATGCGGTGGAAAATGCGAATTTTGAGGGCGAAAGATTCATTAAAATGGAATAGGATTTCCAGTTGATGCTCACTATGTTTGACGGCTTCACCATTAAATTAGCAAAAAAATGCTCAAGATGTCTTATCTTCAGATCTTTCATGTGGACCTTCACGAATGTGGAAAATCTCCAATCTTGTGTTAAAGAGTAATATTATTTCGAAATAAATATCAATCGCATATCAAATATATATATATATATATATATATATATATTTGTTCTAGGGCCTGAATGGACGAGTGGCTACCGCTCTGGCGCTCGGTACCACAGGCGGGGCCATGGATGTTTTTTGTAGTGATTCGGAATCCACTTTAAACCGTAGGTCCCGGTCTATATGATCGTACAGCGTTGCGGGGCATTGTTACTCCGCGTCCGTGGCTTATCTTCACATTACACGTCCTCTGGGTAATGCAAAGTGAGTAACGTCTGTGCAGCGCTTGCCTTAAGGCATCCAAGACCAAGATGTCTAAGTGTTTGCCAGCTGCATTAGAAAGAGAAAAATATATATTTGTTCTAATGGCTACTGGCAAGCACTTAGACAGTTGTCTTTGATGCCTTAAGGCAAACGCTGCACCGACGCTACTCATTTAGCACTCCCAGGAGGTGCATGTAGCTTGAAGATAAGCTACGGACGCGGAGTAATAATAACCCCCACAACGCTCTACTATCAAATTAGACTGGGACCTACGGTTTAAAGTGGATTCCGAACCATTACAAACATCTAAGGTACCCTGGGTTCGAACCCGAAACCTGTGGGACCGAGCGCTTTCCACTCGGCCATTCAGATCCCACATATCAAATATCGATTCGTAAAAGAGATCTGCCCGCTAGTCGTCACTACAACGAAAGACTACAATTTAGAGAACATGCCGTTTCAGTTGAAATATGTAAAAACGAGAAACAAATTATGTTGACAACTTAAAAATCAATTTAAAATTAGCGGTTAACAAGTTAATGTTTAAATGATGCTCACTATTTTTGACGGCTTCACCACGAAATTAGCAAAAATGCTCAAAATATTTATGAAGAAATAAATAAATGTAAATACTGACTTTGCAAACGAAAACGAATTTGGGAAATCAAAGTATACTTTTACGAATGTGGACAAATATTAAATCTTGCAGTAAAGAGTAACATTATTTGGAAATAAATATCAATCTAATATCAAATATCGATTCGTAAAAGAGATATGCTTGCTAGTCATCACTGCAGCAAACTGACTACAATTTAGAGAACATACGTTTTAGACGAAATATGTTGTTCTAATGCAGCTGGCAAAACAGGAACAGTTAATTTTTTTTGTCCATAAGCAAGGGCTTCAAGATATGCAATGTACACGAGTAACATAACCCCCTCCCCTCCCCAACGATCTACGATCATATTAGACCTACGGTTTAAAGTGGATTTCGAACCACTACAAACATCCATGGGAACACCGGGACTCGAACCCGAAATCTGTGGTACCGAGGCTAGTCCCTCGGCCGCTTTTAAATGAAATATGTGAAAATGAGAATAAAATTATTTATGTTGCCAACGTTGTTTCTATTAGAAAAAAAGGTGTTGATTACTAATGATACTGTCGTACAGTATAACTCAATAAACTAGTATAACTTTTTGCCATTTTTAAATCACTATTTTTATAGAATGCCAAGCTTTTGAAATTTTAAGACAATTCAATGAATTCTGCATCAAGTTTTTAGCATGCATACTCATAAAAACAATTTGAGACAGCACGTTATCCACAGCAGTCACAATAGTGATTTGTAGTCCGTCTATGTTTGTGTTCCCTGCGTATTTCATCAAATCCTCAGCATGTTGGCTTTACCTTACCATGAACGGTTAGACTGAATGATTTGAAGATTCATGAGCTCTAGAGAAGGGATGGATTCAGTAATCTAAATCATTCATCACTTTTTTGGCACTGTGTCAGAGTGATGTTTCCAGGTAACTTGGTTTGACAGCTTCATATCCGACGGAATCACTGCGACGTTTTCATTTCAGCAAACGTACCAGCAACTTGTTTTTGAAGAGTCATGCATGCAATTGCATATCATTTCATGCACTCATGAGAGTTGTTTCAATACTGCTTGAAATGTTTGCTTTCAACTCTCGTGTATGAGGATTTGCGTTTTTAAGTTTCTTCCCACTTTTATGCACTACTGCGTCCAAGAAGTAAGACCATTTTTCAATTTAAAATTCCCGGGGCTTATGAATAAATTTTTTTCTTTCTGTTCTTAGGTTGCTGGCACTGTCCTTGACATCTGTGTGGAGGCTTCACGTCAAATATTCATTAGTGTTTGGTACATTGGGCTTTGTGAGACGCTAAAACTGATTCAGGCGATGATGACCATAGAGCGACAAACCAAACCATTGACATACATTTTAACATTGTCTCAAGAGAGAAGCCTCCTTCAGGTTCATGGGAACACTTTAAATTTTATTTACAAACATTACATATATATATAGAAATCTTTCTAAAAATGAAAATTAAGGCTATAAATTAGATACACAAGTGCAGATCACATCAAGTTAGGAGATTTTTAGAATTCTCGAGTCTACGACGAATCTAAACACCTGTTCTGCGGCAGACCTTAATTATTACACGGCGTGTTACACGAAACCACAAGGAACTCACTTTGAAAGTAGGCGAAAAACTCTTGCTTTTTTAGTCACGACGTCTGCGACGACCAGAAATGTTTTTTTTCTGATTTCTGGTCGTCGCAGAACTCTCTCTTCACAAAAAAAAAAATCTTCCTTTTAAGACAGTCTGTCAAGAAGGGGGTCAGCATTTCTCATTGGAATAACAATTCTGAACTCCTGGTCTATCACCAATCACGATGGAACAACTCATAGCATATCATATGCCATCTGTAGTTATTTCGACCTATGAAAGTCGCCCAGACTTTCGCTAATTTTCTCATTATGCATTATACCGACATCTGCTATCAGATTTGAATGACGGAGTTGTTCTCATTAGCGCAAAACTCTAATTGCCTGTAATATAACTACCCACAACAAAAAGCTCGTCTGCTGTCAAATTCGAGGGATGGGTTTATTTGTCAAATAACAAATATTCCTCTATCCTGGGAATGAAATGCCAAAACTCTTCTAGTGAGAAAAAAAAAATGCTATAACATTCTCATCCATAGTAACTTCAATTTGTTGTTTTTCTTTTTTTTTCAATTCTACTATTAGCTCACACTCTTCCTATATATATATTGTTCAAATTTGCAATCGTTCATAAAATACTTTTTATTCATCCGCTCAAGTTCAAATATATTTTTTGAAACTTGTAGTGGATGACATTTGATGTTAATACAGTTTTTCAAATATTAATTCAGTAATTAAATATAATTACTTAATTTTATTTTTTTTTAGATTTAAATTGCATATACTAACAATAGATGGCGCCAGATAAACTTAAAAAAGGAATTAAAATTATTTATGAAGGACTTTCTGCAATATAGTGAAAAAAAAAGTAGGAATCTTTTTATATTACTTGTTTTAGTTTCTTTGCTTTCAACTATCTGAAAAAAATTCAAAAAAATTCTCTGAATAAAAATTTCAACTTTATTTATAAAGGACTTTCTGCAATATAGTGAAAAAAAAGTAGGAATTGACTTTAAAATTTTTTTTTTTTTATATTAGTTGTTTTAATTTATATCACTGACATTTCTCAAAATTTTTTTAATTATTTATACACTATTGAATAATCTACAGCTAGTGTGACTACCACTTGTGGTAAGTCTATTTTGTTGAAAACTTTCAGATCTGATGCAAATATACTGCTTTTTTCAGCCATCTCAACGATAAGAATTTACGGTACTTAAGTATTAATAGCATGTCAGTATGTCGTTAAAAATAAATCCCCTGCCGCAATAATATCAAAGGTTGATCGTTCGTATTAATATTTTCTGCCGAAAGAATATTCGAACGTTTGAACTTTAGAACATTTTCTGCGAAACAATTTCCACACGAAAAGAAAACTTGCTTGCCATTCGCTAATGTCATGCATCAATGGCTATGACAGTGATCAATCGCTGTCTGAGGTTAATATGCAAGTATCAAATTTCTTAATCCAGCATACCATCTTTCACCGTCGTTTACAGATCATGTGGCTTGTTTGCATTTCAACTTCTTGAAGCAAAAGCTTCATGATTAAATTGCTGGAATTCTAGAATTCCACATTGACTTTATCAGAACTCTACCCCCGACCCAAGAAAAAAAAAAAAAAAAAAAAAAAAAATCTTGATTTATCGTCCCTTTCAAATTTTTGTCACAATAAAAATCAGTGAAAATAGTCAACATAGATTATTATTTTTTTCTCGGTTACATGGTTTAATTGGAATGAGTGAAGTCTGATAATTTTTCAAACAATTACTTAATCGCTTAAAAAATTTAAGTTATAGTTCCTAAAAAACACATTTATAGTATAAGATCTTCATTTATATCTTCATTAAGTAAGCTATTATTCCAGTTTCATGACCAGATAAATAATTATTTACAAAGATTTCTTTCTTTAGAGCATCTTATTGGCTTTTTTTACTCTTTTCCTCGTGTTTTTATTGTCACTTGAAGATTCTCAATACACATTATTACAAAATAAATACTAAAGTTTAATAATCAATAATACAATCAAATACTAAACTAAATAATATATAAAGCTTACTATTTACAAATGAAAAAGTAAAATAATTTTTCTTTAAGTTAAATTAGTATTTTTTTTTCCCTTTTACTAACTGACTAACAGTAGGCATGCATTATCAGTTAGTTGAAAAATGTAAAAGTATAATATAATTCAGTCACAAAATAAATAATCATTTCATAAAAAATAATAAAAATTCTTTTCTGCAAAACGTGAAATATACAAAGAAAATAATAATAAACAAGTAATATAAAAAAAAAAATTTAAGTCAATTCCTACTTTTTTTTCCACTACATTGCAGAAAGTCCTTTATCAATAATTTTCATTCATTTTTTAAGTTTATCTGGCGCCATCTATTGTTAGATATATGCAATTTAAATCTAAAAAAAAATAAAATTAAGTAATTATATTTAATCACTGAATTAATATTTGAAAAACTGTATTAACATCAAGTGTCATTTACTACAAGTTCAAAAAAAAATGTATTTGAACTTGAGTGGATGAATAAAAAGCATTTTACGAACGATTGAAAATTTGAACAAGATATAGATAGGGAGAGTGTGAGCTAATAAAAGGAATTGAAAAAAAAAAAAAGCAGACCATAAGAAAAACAAATTACCAAAGCATAATATGTCCTATCAATTTTTTAAATAAATTAGAAGCTTTCACTGAATATACAAAATAACCCCAAATTCGAGAAAAAAAAAAAACCTTCTTTGATATTAAAAAACAAACAAATAGAGTTGAAGTATTTTTGCAAGCAAACTAGAAGAACCCAAAATGCCTCAATTGCCTGCAAGCCCAAATGCAGTATTGCCTGCAGTGAATTATTCATTTTGAAGCAAAATAAACAGCGAATTTCGAAACAAATATTTATCAGAAACAAATCGATGAACTGTATCGATTGGCCTCCTACAGACGTGCTTCTGGGACTTCGATAAGCAAAAGCGATACAGCAACATAATGTGCAACAACAACAACAAAATTTCCTTCCTGGTCAATCTTTAAACAGGAGCGACTTGCATTATTGCTTTTAGGAAGAACGATTTAGAGCAGTTCTTAAGATATCAGAATTTACGATGTATCGATAACATTCTATAGAAAGAAAAAAAACTAATTTTTGCGTGTAAAAATATCTAATTATTGTCCAAATAAAATAAATTATTTCCTTATTTTACATAATTTTTGAGGTGATCAAAAAACGCTAAAAAAAAAAAAAAAAAAAAAAAAAAAAAAAAATGCCTTTTCAAACGCTATAAAAGAGCAGCCATTTAATTGGAACGAAGTGTGAGAAATTTTAGTGTACAAACAGTATTTTATCATGCTAAACTAACCTCTCTTTAATCCGGCATGCGATAATTCGGCATATTCTACAATCAGGTGCCGATTGAGACTTCGCTTTCATGTTTGTTGACCTTGACCACCAGAAACTCACCCCCAGGGCGTTTTCGCTGTGTTTATGATAACTGTTAGTTTTGGTTTCAGTGCAGTGTTTCTTGTTTAATATGTAAATTTTTTTAACTGCTTCAATGTTTATCTTATGTGGTTTTTTATCTTCTATATTTTTTAAAATTATATTGACACTCGACAAAATCGGTCCATCCAACACGGTCATGTCCCTGAACGTGCCGGATCATGGAAAGGTTACTAAAGAGTGCGACTAACGGCAGGAAGGAAGGATAATGAAAGAAGGGTTATATATATATCTTCTGCTCATAAGGGACCAAGGCTATTTGCCAAATGGCAGATTTTGAGACAAGAGATGCTTTTTAACGGGGTAGGACTGTCAGCCCTACACCCCGCAATAATATTAAACCGAGAACTATTGTTTAAAATGGATTCGAACCACTACAAACAGTCATGCACTGCCTGGACTCGAACCCGAAACTTGTGGCACCGAGCACCAGATCGCTAGTCATTCGGCGCCATCAGGCCCATATATTTTATATATATATATAATATATATATATATATATATATATATATATATATATATATATAAGGTGATACAACGATTATGTGACTAAATTTGAGAGATGTACAGCTTACTAAAATATGCATAATTCTCATAGGAATATAGGGTCTGAAGTGACGTGTTGAGGAACTAACATACTTACAAACGAATTTCTTGCAGCAGCCAGAAATGCTCCAACTGATACTCACGTAACGAGTTTCAAGTTCTCTAGCTGGAAACTCCGAAGTGCACTCTAACTTATTCTTATCCTGTGATTGTAGTTGTGTTTTCATTTACGTGTCTGCAATTGATTCAATCGAGAATCTCGTTGCTCGACTATCTATTGAGGCTGAGAAATTCCTGACATCTGTTCGCTAAACACTCTTCCGACACTATCAAGCACGTAACAGGTGAGTTGAACAGTTAGTAGGCTGACACATAGATGGCGCTACTAGTATTAAATCCATATAACTTTTAGTTAGCTTTAACCCTCAAAAGACACGTGTATAAATTTGACAGCTATTGCACTATTAGTATAGTTATTTTTAGTGAAGTTATAACATTTTTATTATAGCATTTTTAGTGAAGTTATAGCATTTTTAGTGAAGTTAAGCATTTTTAGTGAGTTATAGCATTTTTAGTGTTCATCACGTGCAGTACACTCGACTGACTGTCGATTGGACTCCGGTGTGAAATGATGGAGCCATGTTTCATCCATTGTCACATATCGACGCAAAAATTCGGGTTTATTACGATTGAACAGTTCCAAACACTGCTTAGAATCATCAATTCGTTGTTGTTTTTGGCCGATTGTGAGCTCCCGCGGCACCCACTTTGAACAGCTTTTGCATATCCAAATATTCATTCACGATATGCCCAACACGTTCCTTTGATATCTTTAGGGTCTCAGCTATCTCAATCAACTTCACTTTACGGTAATCAGAAATTATTTTGAAAACTTTTTGATGTTTTCGTCGGTAACAGCCTCTTTGGGGCATCCACTGCGTGCATCGTCCTCGGTGCTCATTTCGCCTCGTTTAAATGTAGCAAACCACTTCTCTACGGTTGATTCTCCTGCTGCAAAGTCCGAATAATGTTTATCAAGCCAAGCCTTGGCTTCAATAGTATTTTTTTTCGCCAAAAAAGCAATGCTTTATTAACACACGAAATTCCTTTTTATCCATTTTTTCAAACTAACAAAAGTTGCTTCACTAAAAATGCTATAACTCACATACTAAAAGTGCAACAGCTGTCAAACTTATACAGGTGTCTTTTGAAGGTCAGGGCTAACTAAACATCATATTGGTTTAATACTAGTAGCGCCATCTATGTGTCCTCCTACGAACGTTTCAGCCCACCTGTTATTACTGTTGGTGGTCTCAATTTTTATCATTTATTGTAAACATTGAATCGAAGAAGTGCTAAGCAATGATGTCGTCAATCAACAATGTTTTCCTTTTTCCATGTCTTGTCCTCAGATCTCATTCGTTCCTGAATGCGTAATCTTTCCACCATATATTCTCCTATAAGCAAAAAATGTATGTTTTAGGACTAGTACCACCCCACAAAATTTATTTCATGACCGTCGAATCACTCTGTATATATATATATATATATATATACATTCATAAATAGCGATATATGCATATAAACAAATAAACGCGAAGAAAAATTTATGAATAGATTTGGAAAGATAAATATTTTCAACAGTTCACTCAGAAAAGGGTGAAAAATCGCTTTTTCTCATCTTTAACTATAAATCTAAGCATTTCTAAAGAAATAAGTTTCTGAGATAAAATAGTAAAAAGTTATAGATGCAATATAAGTGAGTGAGAGAGAGATTAATAATTCTTGCTTCAAAAGGGGATGTATTAAGTTTAAAAATTTAAACAATAAAATCAAAAGGCAAATTGAAATTGAAATTAGAAAATAGGATAATCGATATTTTAAATGAATCTGGAAGATTAGAATTTATATAAAAAAAAAAAATACGACAAGGCAACCAACTCATTTCATAAGTTATGCTTTGGTCAACATTTGGTATTTTAATAATTTTTAGTTCTAGGTTACGATATCAGTTTTTAAAGTTAATTATCTGTCACATTCAAATTAAACTTATCATTTATGTAATAAATTTGTCTTTGTAATTTTATTCTCATAGTTCTGTAAGTTTAATTTTTATTTTTATTTTCTATCTTCTATTTTTTATTTATTTATTTATATATGGATTATTTGCATTTGTTTTTCTTATCTCACTTGGCTGACAGCGATATCTAAACAAAGTCCAAAAACCCATATGGGCCAACCAAAGGAAATTGGTTAGCAGTTTCTGTTGTAATGGAACAGGTAGAAGTTTGACTTGGTAGGTAGAAGTTTGACTTAGTTCCGTGTCGCTGAAGAAAAGGGCAATGCCTTCTGGGGGACTGTTTTAGCGAGAACTACCCTGTATTTGTTTATTGTGTGGGTGAAAAACCCAGAAAAACTCCCATCAAGTAATATGACTCATGTGGCAAGAGGCTAAAATCACAAACGCCATCGTGCCTTCTCGTTTTTAAACAGTGTCTACAACAAATCCGCCAGTGGTTTTGAACCTCCTCCCTATTGCTCACCAACGACCCGCGTTGACACTGAGACACGAGTCAGGGCTTATTTACATATGAAACGTACTGCATGTTTTTAATTTTATTACGTTATACAAGTACATCAATCGAAGATGAACTGCTTATCTTTAAATTAAATGCATGCATATTTAAACATGCTTTACTATCGTCAGTATTTTGGTAGGAGGACAATAAAAATTTGTATTTATTAACCTTTAAAAGATCTTCAGGGGTTTCTCATGGAACCTCTAAAAGACCCTATGGTTTGTAACGATGTCCTGATCCCTCATATCAGCTAACCAGTATGCAAAAAAATACTAGAAATAACGATAAAAGTATCATTATGTTTCAGATTTAAAATTCATACTTCTATGAAGTAAGCGTCTTGATTCAATTTCCTTCAAGCGGAAAGAGGCCTAGATACAAAAATAGACTTACAAATCGTTCTTCAGTTACTACTGTCTGCTTACTATCGACGGTATTTTAGCTGAAGGACAATAAATATTTTAAATTAAGTTTTGAAAGGTTACAGTAAAACTAGTCTCTCACCTAAGGTTCGTAACGATGTCCTGATCTTCTCACATCAGGTAATTAGTGTGCGAAAATACAAGAAATTATGACAAAAGTGTCATTACGTTTCAGATTTAAAATTCAAACTCCTGCTTTTATGAACTAAATGCCTTGATTCAATATCCAAAAGCTGCAAGAGGTCTAGAAACAGCAAAATAGATTTTTTTAAAAAATTCGTTCTTCATAATCGTCCTTCAGTTACTACTATATGTTTACTTTCGTCGCTATTTTGGCTGAAGGACAATAAATATTTTAGCCTATTAACTTTTAAAAGATTTCAGGAAAGCTAGTATCTCACCTAAAAGTTTATAACGATGCTCTTACCTCATCTAATACTAGAAATAATGACAAAAGTATCATTATGTTCCTTATTTAAAGCATTTAGTTCATAAAAGCTAATGTGTGAGTTTTGATTCAATATCCAAAGCTGCAAGAGGTCTAGAAACAGCAAAATAGATTTTTAAAAACATGCCTTAAAAAATTGTCCTTCAGTTTTAACTGTGAAATCTGAGGAATAATAATTAGTTGGTAATCTTTAGTTTTTGTTCTTCAAAACGTAGTAAAAAAAGAACTTTGCACAAGTCTCATTCGCGCGTGAATCTAAAGCGCCGAAAACCCTCTTTATTTTCTCTCTCTATCTCCTTTGTGAAAGAGCAAAACGTTCCTGCCCCGAGCCAATCCATTTTAAAAGCCGTTTTCCTAAAATTCAAAACGGCGCCAAAACGGAGAAAGAAGGGGTTGTAGGGGTAGGGCAGGGGAGAAATTCGGTAATCTCAGAGGCAGACGGAGTTGAACCGGCGGGCGAGTAATACGAGACGCGCTTTTAAATCTCGGCCATTTTGCTTGTTAGGGAAGGGGGATTACAGGGTAAAAAGAAAAAGATATTTTTCTGTAACGAAAAGATTACCTGCCGGAAACAACGGCGAGGGGATTACTTGGGGGGCTTTCCCGACGCACGCAATCCTTGCTGCACTAATTAGGGGGCCATAAAAAAAGCCCCTTTTCAGATCGTTATAAAGACCTCGTTTTCACTGGCGGGGTTACAAAAGGGAGAGATGCGGTCCTTGGCGAGTTCGCCATCGTCCAAATCTCATGTTGGTTACTGTGACAATGCAATAATTGTATACGTGAGAGTCTACATCAACAAAAAAATGTATTGCGTAAAAATTTAGGAATAAATATATCCTTTCAGGTTACAAGATGGAGAAAGGCAGTATTTGGCAAATTTTGTCACCGTTCAAATCTAATGTTCGTGGATATGATAATACAATAATTATATATGTGATAGTTTAAATCTACAAAAATGTATTGCGTAAAATTTAGGAATAAATATATCCTTTCAGGTTACAAGATGGAGAAAGGCAGTCTTTGGCAAATTTTGTCACAGTCCAAATCTAATGTTCGTGGATAGGACAATACAATAATTATATATGTGATAGTTTAAATCTACAAAAATGTATTGTGAAAAATTTAGGAATAAATATATCCTTTCAGGTTACAAGATGGAGAAAGGCAGTCTTTGGCAAATTTTGTCACAGTCCAAATCTAATGTTCGTGGATATGATAATACAATAATTATATATGTGATAGTTTAAATCTACAAAAATGTATTGCGTAAAATTTAGGAATAAATATATCCTTTCAGGTTACAAGATGGAGAAAGGCAGCCTTTGGCAAATTTTGTCACCGTCCAAATCTAATGTTCGAGGTTGTGATAATACAATAATTATATATGTAAGAGTTTAAATCTACAAAAATGTATTGCGTAAAATTTAGGAATAAATACACTGAAGTGACAAAAGTCATGGGATACCACTTAATATCGTGTCGGCCCTCCTTTCGCCCGGCGAAGTGCAGCAACTCGACGTGGCATGGACTCAACAAGTCGTTGGAAGTCTTCTGCAGGAATATTGAGCCATGCTGTCTCGATAGACGTCCATAATTGTGAAAGCGTTGATGGTGCAGGATTTTGGGCACGAACAGACCTCTCGATGATGTCCCATAAATGCTCGATGGGATTCATTTTGGGCGCTCTAGGTGGCCAGATCATTCGTTGGAATTGTCCAGAATGTTCTTCAAACCAATCGCGAACAGTTGTGGCCCGGTGACATGGCGCATTGTCATCCATAAAAATCCCATCGTTGTTTGGGTACATGAAGTCCATGAATGGCTGCAAGTGATCTCCAAGTAGCTGAACATAAGCATTTCCAGTCAATGTTCGGTCCAGTCGCACCAGAGGACCAAGTCCATGCCATGAAAAAAACAGTCCACACCATTACGGAGCCACCACTAGCTTGAACAGTGCCTTTGCTGACAGTTTGGGTCCATAGCTTCTTGGGGTCTGCGCCACACTCGAACCCTACCATCAGCTCTTACCAACTGAAATCGTGACTCATCGGAGCAGGCCACGGTTTTCCATTCATCTAGGGACCAACCGATATGCTCACGTGCCCACGAGTCGCTGCAAGCGATGTCGTTCTGTCAGTAAAGGCACTCGAGTCGGCCTTCTGCTGGAATAGCCCAAGAAAGCCAAATTTCTCCGCACAGTTCTAACAGACAAGTCCCTTGTACGTCCCACATTGATTTCTGCGGTTATTTGACGCAGTATTGCTTGTCTGTTAGAATTTCCGACTCTTTGCAGACGTCGCCGGTCTCGGTCGTTAAGTGCAGGCGGTCGACCACTGCGCTGTCCATGGTGGGATGTTATGCCTGAAATTTCATACTCTCGGCACACTCTTGGCACAGTGGATCTGGGAATGTTGAATTCCTAACGATTTCGAAATGGCATGACCCATGCGTCTAGCTCCAACTAACATTCCGCGTTCAAAGTCTGTTAATTCCCGTCGTGCGGTCATCATCACGTCAAAACCTCTTCACATGAATAGCTTGAACAGAAATGAAAGCACTGCGCATTTATACCTGTCCTACGCGATGCTACTGCCATCTGAAAATTTGCATATTGCTATCCCATGACTTTTGTCACTTCAGTGTATATCCTTTCAGGTTACAAGATGGAGAAAGGCAGTCTTTGGCAAATTTTGTCACAGTCCAAATCTAATGTTCGTGGATAGGACAATACAATAATTATATATGTGATAGTTTAAATCTACAAAAATGTATTGTGAAAAATTTAGGAATAAATATATCCTTTCAGGTTACAAGATGGAGAAAGGCAGTCTTTGGCAAATTTTGTCACCGTCCAAATCTAATGTTCGAGGTTGTGATAATACAATAATTATATATGTGAGTTTAAATCTACAAAAATGTATTGCGTAAAATTTAGGAATAAATATATCCTTTCAGGTTACAGGATAGAGAAAGGCAGATTTTGGCAAATTTTGTCACCGTTCAAATCTAATGTTCGTGGTTGTGATAATACAATAATTAAATATGTGAGAGTTTAAATCTACAAAAATGTATTGTGAAAAATTCAGGAATAAATATATCCTTTCAGGTTACAGGATAGAGAAAGGCAGATTTTGGCAAATTTTGTCACCGTCCAAATCTTATGTTCGTGGTTGTGATAATACAATAATTATATATGTGAGAGTTTAAATCTACAAAAATATATTGTGAAAAATTTAGGAATAAATAAACCCCTTTCAGATCGTTATAAAGACCTCGTTTTCACTGGCGGGGTTACAAGGTAGAGAGGAAGTCCATGGCGAGTTCGCCATTGTCCAAATCTAATGTTCGTGCCTGTGTCATTACAATAATTGTATACGTGAGAGTCTACATCAACAAAAATACTGTGCTATACTACTGTGTAGAAAAAGTAAGACCGATTTTCAATTTAAAATTCCCTGGGCTTATGGAATTAAAATTATCTTTTTTTCATTTTTAGATTGCTGCAATTGTCCTTGACATCTGTATGAAATTTGACAAAATATTCATTAGTGTTTGAGTTAAGCTTGGTTTTGTGAGATCCCAGTACAAAAAATGAAATCCCAGTACAAAAAAAAAATTAGTTTAGAAGAATGACATTTACGCAAAGCATTTGTTTAGGTGACATATACTGTTGTCTGAAATTTGATGTCAAAATATTCATCAGTGCTTGAGTTACGCTTGGTTTTGGGACATGCTAAAACTGATGCCGGCGATTTTTGATATGTCTGAATTAATTGAGCAAAGAACTTGCATTCAATTTTGTCTGCGGAAACGTATAGAATGCTGCAGAAGGCATTCGGTGAGCATTCCTATATCGGAAAGAAATTTTCAGAAGTGGTATAAACTGTACAAAGAAGGCAGAGAACGCATTAAAGACGAAGAGCCCTCTGGTCGACCATCAACCGCAACCGACGAAGCCCACGTCCAAAAAAAAAAAATTAAAGATTTGTTGCTTGCAAACCGTCGATTTACAATTAGAGACCTCACTGAGGATGTTGGAATTTCAAAATTCCATTTTAAAAGATGTTTTGGGCCTCAAACGCGTCAAATCTTGATTGATACCGAAAACACTGAATGCGCCAGCTAACACCGCATTGATTCTTCGTGACTTTTTCGCGTCAAAAATTAAACCCATATCGTTCCAACCGTATTCACCTAATTTAACATCATGCTAGTTGTTTTCTACACTCTTGCAAATTAACACTCTAATCATCACCGGTACTCGAATCTGGAAAGCACGTAACACTTCAGTCTGTGAACCATTCTAATTATTTAATAAACTTTCCGCGAATTACTTTGGGTGCTATATTTACTCGGAACTATTTTTGCCTTTTAAATTAAATGTCACAACAGGTACATCCATTTATTTGCAAAAAAAAAAAAAAAAAAAAAAGAAAAGTCTCAAAGAATAACTGTTTCGACCACTTTTGCTCCAGCCAGAAAGCAACATTAAATAAAAGTGTAGGAAGCTCTTATGAAAAGGTAATGAATTCGCGGCAAATCCCGCGTGATGGACGAGGCTCACCTGGCTTCTTCCTCCGGAAGTGAACGCCTCAGCTAATTTCCCCAGAGATGCGTAAAAGAAAGGGATTTCCCCGCCCCCTTTACTCCGAGAGGGAAAGACAAAGGGGAGGACGAGAGGAGGTGGGGTTCTTCAGCAGCAAGTGTCTGCGACTCATCAATCAGCTTTTAGTGTAACGAATGCTGCTTTTAATATCCTAGACTTAATATGCAAAAATGAATGCGCGGAAAAATGGAGGAAAATTTTAATGAATACAAAGTAAAGTCAGTTTCTAAGGAACTTCTATCGTCTGTCCCATGTGGAGTGGTATAATGCGAGATGATGCCGGGTTTATCACTGAGAATGGTTTTTCTTGAATGATGTTGCAACACGCGTATACAAGACTGAAAAACCAAGGACTACGTACATAAGACTGGAAATATAACGACTAGATTTGAAGACTAGGCATACGATTTAACATTCAAGAATTGGATTTGAAGAGTGGACACACAAGGACTAGATTTGAAGAGTAACACACGATTAAATACACAAGATTGAACACAGAATGACTAGATTTGAAGACTAACACACGATTAAATATACAAGATTGAACACAGAATGACTAGATTTGAAAGACTAACACACGATTAAATACACAAGATTGAAAGAATGACTAGATTTGAAGACTAACACACGAAATATACAAGATTGAACACAGAATAATTTGAAGACTAACAAATTAAATACACAAGAATGAACACAAAATGACTAGATTTGAAGACTAACACACGATTAAATATACAAGATTGAACACAGAATGACTAGATACACGAAACTCAATACACAATGACTAGATATACAAGATTGTACACACAGTGAATAAATTTAAAGAGTGGACACACAAGGACTAGATTTGAAGATTGACACATGACTAGATACACAAGATAGAACACACATTGACTAGATATACAAGATTGTGCTAACTATGACCTAGATTTGAAAACTGGATATACGATTTTTTTGGCAGCCAACTCACAATAAAACACAGTTAAGGGTGATGGAATGATTCCAATAAGTTGACGATTCTTCCCTCAGATTTTGAAAAAAAAAAAATAATAAATCATTGTCTATTTGTCTGTCTTGGTTGAAATTAAATGCAAGCACCACTCGCATACATCGATAATGAACTGATTACAATTTCAACGGCGTAGAAAGCAATAATGACTATTGATTATTAAATCAATAATGAGTAAGACCTTTCCTGGATGCTTCTAGAAAGCTAGGTAAGGAATTGTATAGATTTCATGCATTGCGATATATTTTCCATGCACTCTTTGCTTGTTGCTACAGATTTTTATCATGTTATGGCGGCTTACCATCATTTATACATGCTCTGTTGTTACATTCATACAACATTACATACAATGCGATAGTTTTTCCATGCATTCTGTACTTGTTGCTACAGAATTTCGTTATCATATGGTTGTTTAATATCCCTTGTACATGCTCTGTTAGTAAAAAAAAAAATTTGATGATTTTTTTGGCCAAAGATGGATTTGAACACTGTAGTAGGAATGTAGAGGGATTGGCATTCTCATATTGAAAAATGACTTCAAGATGGCTGCCATAAAAGATAGCACAATCGATCACACGATGCCATCAACATATCGTTGAGCTGTCAATACTAGAATGACGGGAAGGGTCATTTTTATGGCTTGTGGAATTTTATTTTCCTTTCAAAAGTTCTTTAAATTGTTTTTACCAGTATCGGCATCCTTTCTTGACTTCTCTAAGAGATCATCATGCTTTTTTAAAACATATAAAATTTTATTAATTATATTATTTACCCTGACATGAATAAAATGGTATACCTAAAATTACAGCTAGGCATATTTTGAATGTTATAAACAATATAATATAACAATCTTTAGATTATAATAAAACAATCAAGATTATAATATAACAATCGCTATTTGTTCTGTCTGTTTATTTTGGTAAAAATAATTATAACTCGAATTATAACTTTTTGACAGGTATAACTGAAATTATTTTAAGTTTAGTTGAGGGTGATAATTTGTGCCAATTTCATATTCTTGATTTTCTGAATTTTATTTTTGAAGCAGTATTAATCCATGTAATTGAGAAATCGTAATTTTGTTTTGTGATTACTGACACCAGTTTTCTTTCTTTTCTTCTCGTTTCAATTGCGGCCTGGCGGCTAATTTCCTAGTGTTCTCGCCTTTAGCAACACAGGCTTCAGGTTCGAATTCTGGAGATGGAATGGATGTTTGTGAGTGGTTAGGAATCCTCGTTAAACTGTAGTCCCGGTTTACTTAGCCTAAAGTGTGCACAAATTGACCCGTAGAGCGCAAACCAAACCAAACCCAATCTCGTTTCAATTTGTAGTAGATTTCTGTACTTCCTAGCTTATAAAATTACACACATAATGGTTCGTAAAATAGGATTAAAGAATATAGGATTGATTAATTTTTAATATAGGATTAATATTTAAAAACTGCCTTAATCTAATTCTGTGCAAATGATGCTAAATCTATCTTATTGCGATTATAGTCAACAAATCGATGTAGATGATATATACAGTTATTCTGAGTTTGTTAGTGGTGCCCTCTCAACATTATTATTCTATTCAATCCTACATTGTTCCCATATAATACTAGAATACAATTATATATACTGTAATATCTCATATGGTAAAATAATTGGTTCGCATACAATGGAATAGCTCACCCAAATTCCAGTTCATTCTCATTTACTGCAAAATAATACAGTAGAATTAGAGAAACGGAAAGAATGTAATATAATAATAATATTAATAATAGACAAAATAACGTTAATAATAAATAAAGATAACAAAACCGTGAAAGTAAAAGCGATAATAACGCAGTATATGGGCAATGTTTGGGAAAAAAGATAAATTGATATATCAATTGTTTGCTTAAAAATAAATCAACAAGTCCATTATTTTACATTTCCATAATATATATATATATATATATATATATATGAAAATTGATACACAGCTATTATATCTAGATATTTCTTTATATTATATATATATATATATATTTAAAATTCAATACTTTGATCAAAAAATTTTAAATTTAAATATAAATTACGAATAATTTCCGTTAACGTTTAAGTATAATAGAGAGTTTTTGCATAACATTTTTTTATCGTCCGATATTTTTCTTTCTAGCGCGCATGCTCATAGCAATAGCTCAGTAGTGCAGTATTACAGATATGCATGCGCAATAGGTACAATGTTTCCTATGAATATGCGCGCTAGGAAGGAAAATATCGGACGATAAAAAAAAAACGTTATGCAAAAACTCTCTAATACTATATTTTAAAAGTAAAATATAACCACAAATTAGTCGTTATACACAAGTCTATAAAAGGTCTGAAATTTCTTTTCGTATTTCCTAAAGGAATAATAATTGACACAGCATTTTCGATTCGAGAATCATTCTGAATATATATATACACACACACATATATATATATATATATATATATATATATATATGTGTGTGTGTGTGTGGTTAATTTAGCCCTTAACTCACAATCGGATGGCGTGCCTCTGTGTACTAGACAATGCGATTCGTAAGGTCAAAAGGAAATCTTTTGGAAGTCTGAAATTTCTGTATTGGATTATCGATTAGAACTTGTACTGCTGATTTGCAAATTGTTCCACCATTTGCAATTCAATAAAGTTTCTCTGGCGGTCAATAAAGGTCAATGCAAATTTTTGACTATGAATATTTATCTCATATGCTGTAGACTTCATCGACTTCATTCGTGTAATATATTTGTATGTGCAAAGGACATATTAAAACTTTGTCTTTTCTACTCAATAGTCCATCTTGAATCAGGTTCTTGCCTTAAAAACTAATAAATTCTTAATGCAAAAATTAATAAATTATTATTGCATGAATACATATTCATGAAATATATCTCCGCATTTTATTACACATATTAGATTTAGTATTATAAATATAAAATGGGACATGTTCCTCTTTCATAAATGCCAATTTTAAATCTCCCAAGTGCACCAGATGATCTTTATGAAGGGCGTTAGGTTGTGCATGGTATTTCAAAATATTCCAATGACAACTATATTTTTTTCCTTAATTATAGGGCCTGATGGCAGAGTGGCTAATGCTCTGGCTCTCGATACTACAGGCATCGGTTCCGAGTCCCAGGGGTGCCATGGGTGTTTGTAGTGGTTCGGAATCCATTTTAAACCATAGGTCTTGGCCTAATAGGATCGTAGAGCGTTGTGGGCTGTGTGACTCGCCTAACTCCTATCTTCAAGCTACACGTGCTCCTGGTTAGTGCTAAATGAGTAACAATACTACAGCTCTTGATTAGGGCATGAAGATTAATGCCCTAAGCTGCCTCTGTATTGTCAGCTGCATTAGAACAACATATTATTCTTTCTTAGTTGTCAATTTTAAATATCCCAATTGAAATGGATGATCTACACAAGTCACATTAGCTGCTGCCTGGCACTCTAATGTATCCCAATTACAATTACATATACATATTTCCAAACAATTACATTACATATTATATACAATTACAATTACATATTTCCCTTAATAATCCTTTGATGTAAGCGGCATTTTAAAGTTAAAAATTAGTAGTTCTAAATTAGTTGTGGCGTTATTTTTTAAAACAGGGTGTCTTTGTTAAAAAATTTCGTTACAAAATGTTTTTTCGAAATTTTAATAGCTTTTTAAAATTTTACACTTTAAAGAAATCCCAAATTGCAAATTGTATTGCTTTTGTTAAAAGAAATGCTTAATAACATATAAAAAAAATCCAGCTGTGCCCCCATCCAATGGCTATTGTTGTTATAATTATTCAACAGCGAAAGTTTGATTTTTTTTTAAACGAAATCTCCCAAATCCAGCTAGACTACTTCCGACTTGCAATCGGCTTAAAACTAGGCTTTGATTTGATCTTCCCGGAATTCTTCAACGGTTTCAGGTTACTCCTCGCTTCATTTGAGAAGTGAATCTCCAGAGGGTGGAATTGGAGAGGATTTAGTCCAAGCCACAACACAATGCTGCTACGCGCATTCAAAACTTGAGCCATGCATTTTGCAGATTCATTTAAGACAAAGAATAGATTTGGGACCTCTTCTGGGGGTCACAAAGGGGGGGGAGGGGAATTTTTAAGTCTCGGCTTTCTGTCAATGCATAGGCTGTCCCCTTTCTTCGTTTGGTGGCATGCCACGTGAACCACCCCTTCATTACAGAAACTTCACTTGCAACATAAGCACCAGCTTCTTCGCTATTGAATCCCTAAAGCTATGTAAATGTTATTCAAATACATCGTTGTTTTTCATTAGTAAAACATCTGGGTTTTTTTTTGTACCACGTTTTACAAATCCAATTAAATAAACTTTTGGCTTTAGTTTTGCATTCAGGCACATTGGAAGAGGCTAGGATGAATCTGTTCTATTGCCAATTCAATTGCTTTTGGCTTGTAGATTCTTTTTCTGTGGATTCCCAACAATTGCGAGGTGCCTGGAAAAGCAAAGGCCGACCTCTTGGACAAAAATGGTTGTAAGTTACCACAGGAACAAATTTCCTCCTGTCTCAAAATCTGCTGACATTGGTACATGTGGCCTTGGACCACATGTGCCAATGGAAAAGAAATAAAGAGCTCTATATTAAATAGAACCAGGAAGTAACTTTACTGCGGAATTTTCATCAATCGTCAGCAACAGCTCCGTAGTGGGTCAAGACAGTCTGACTACTGGCAGATTTCGAGACAAGAGATGTTATCTTTTTAAGGGATAGGGTTGTCAACCTTACGCCCAATGCTCTACAAGTCATATTAGATCGGAACCTACGGGTTAAAGTGGATTCCGAACAGCTGCAAACATACATGGCACCACTGGGACTCAAACAAGAAGTTAGCTTTTTTTCACAGTTAACTTTTTCTTAGTCCTCAGTTAGTGGCATAACTTTTTTTTAAAACTGGGTGTTTTTGTAAAAAATGTTTACAAGAAGTTAAAATGCTTTTTTTTTTTCAAATTTTAATAGCTTTTTTAAAATTTTCATAAAATAACGCTTTTAAAAAAATTAAAAATATATTGCTTTTATTAAAAGAAATGCTTAATAACATAAAAATCCATCATCCAATGGCTATTGTTGTTATAATTATTCAACAACGAAAGTTTTATTTATTTATTTTTTAATATGAAATCTCCAAATCCAGCTAGATTACTTCCAACTTGCAATCGGCTTAAAAACTAGGATTTGATTTGATCTTCCCGGAATTCTTTGGTGGACTCAAGTTACTCCTCGCTTCATTTGAGAAGTGAATCTCCATGAATCTCCAGAGGGTGGAATTGGAGAGGATTTAGCCCAAGCCACAACACAATGCTGCTTCGCGGAGAACGTGCATTCAAAACTTGAGCCACTCCTTTTGCAGATTCATTTAAGACAAAGAATAGATTTTGTACCGCTTCTGGTGGGGTGTTCACAAAGGGGAGGGGGATTTTTAAGTCTCGCCTTTCTGTCAATGCATGGGCTGTCCCCTTTCTCCGTTTGGTGGCGTGTCACGTGAACCCTTCCTCATTACAGAAACTTCACTTGCAATATCAGCACGAGTTCTTCGCTATTGGATCCCTAAAGCTATGTAAATGTTATTCAAAGACATGGTTGTTTTTCATTAGTAAAACATCCTTTTTTTTTTTTGTACCGCGAGTACAAAACCAATAAAATAAACTTTTGTCTTTTGTTTTTCACTCGGGTACATTTGAAGAGGCTGGTGTCGATGTCTGTTGTAAAGGAATTTTTTTGAGGAATCACATGCAGTTGGTTTTAATGCCTCCAATTTTGATGCTGAGACTTTTGACACAATTGTGCAATTGACATAATTTGGGCAATTGACACAATTTGTGCAATTTTAATCCTTCTTTGACTAACTAGTAATCTTAATAAAGCAGTTATCTTTATTGACTCCCAATCTGCAACCTTGACAACTGTCTACTATACACCTAGTGATTGCTTCCTTGTTGAAGAGGCTAAGATAAATCTGTCTAATGCAATTGCTTCTGGCCGGAAGAGATTATTAAGATATTAATTCATTAACATCCTTCCTTCATTAAGATCCATATATCCTTATTAAGATCCTTCCTTCATTAAGATCTTTAGATCTTTATTAAGATCCTTCCTTCATTAAGACCCATTGATTATTAGATCCTTATTATGATCCTTAATTCCTGCATTAAAAATTTTCAATCTAATTTCTGACAGACTTTTTCCCTACATTGGCCTACTGTAAGAACCATAATAATTTCCCAAATCTAATAAAAGTTTACATGATTTGAATGATGGTATGTATATTTCCAAAATATTGCATGCTGTCTAATGAAGATGATTTTAAATGAAATACAAAGATACTATTTTTTATAAAGATGCAACACTCATCAGATCACACCATAAAAGACACTATTCCAAAATACTAAGTTAGTCTTCTGTACGGAAATCCAGCAGCTGAACTATGCGGCAAGCGAATTCAGCTGTTTGGTTTTTGCGTAAATTATTAACTATTAGCACACATAAATACTCTGCAGGAAAGTTTTAACCAATTCATTATACAAATATGCATTGTTAATAATAAAATACTCTGTCAGAAATAATTGCCAATTTAAACATTTTAAGCATTTCTCGATGCACCTCGTTATATCATCTTTACCTGAGACACCGCGTTTAGAAGAAAATTTTCCTCCTTTATTTAGCCACCTACTCCTTTCCTATCTAGTACATCAGATTTTAAAAGAAAAATACATTCCCTGGAGAAGCACTGGCCACCCCCTCCAAAACATGCAGTACAATCCAAACGATTTTCAATTGAAGGGTTGGTGAATTTAATTGCTTCTAAACAAAAAATGATTCGGAGGAGCCGGCCATTTACTGAAGCAAGCTTCCCGTGAGCTGCCAGAGAACCATCTGCCGATTTCACTGGAGGCGTACTTGTGGAAATGAATTCGGTGACCATAAATTACTTCAGTTGTGTAAATAAGAGACTGGGCCTGATGACCGAGTGACTAACGCTCTGGCGTTCGGTGTTTCAGATTCGAGTCCAGGTGGTGCCATGGAAGCCTGTAGTTTTTCAGAATTCACTTTAAACCGTAGGTGAGATTCTAATATGACAGTTGGGTGGAGGGCTGAAAACCCTAACCCGTTAACAAAGAAAACCTCTACTGTCTCGAAATCTGCCAGTAGACAGACTTGATCCACCATGGGAATGTTGAGTAAATGAGGAAGAAATGATGGACTTATCCTGGATATTAAACAAAACCTGGAAGTAACTTTAATGCGAAATCACTTTAGAGAACAAAATAACAGACTACATTACACCCAAGCACATATTTTTCAAAAATATTGCATGTTGACTATTGAATATGGTGAAGATGATTTTAAATGAAATACAAAGATAGTAATTTTTGTCATAAACATTCAACATTCATAAGAACACACCAGAAAGACATTATGTTAGTCTTCTGTACGGAAATCCAGCAGCTGAGCTATGCGGCAAGTGAATTCAGCTGCTTGGTTTTGAGCAAATTATTAATTACTAGCCCACATAAATACTCTAACCAATTCATTACAGAAATATGCATATTTAATAATAAAATACTCTGTCAGAAATAATTGGTAATTTAAACATTTTAAGCGTTTCTCGATGCAACTCGTTATATCACCTTTACGTGAGACCCTTACCTTGTTTAGAAGAAATTTCTCTCCATTTATTTAACCACCTACTCTCTGGTACATCAGATTTTTAAAAGAAAAATACCTCCCCTGAGAAGCACTGGCCACCCCCTCCAGAACATGCAGTACAATCCAAACGATTTTTCAATTGAAGGGTTGGTGAATTTAATTGCTTCCAAA
The DNA here is from genome assembly GCA_021605095.1 of Caerostris extrusa. Lineage (NCBI taxonomy): Eukaryota > Metazoa > Arthropoda > Arachnida > Araneae > Araneidae > Caerostris > Caerostris extrusa. The sequence goes on along the minus strand of BPLR01014287.1, from coordinate 51,620 downwards.
CAAAAATGATTTGGAGCCGGCCATTTACCGAAGCAAAGCTTCCCGTGCGCTGCGAGAGAACCATCTGCCGATTTCACTGGAGGCGCACTTGTGGAAATGAATTCGGTGATCTTCCCGCAATTATGGACGCACAAAGTTTTCCAGCAATTATTGCTTTTCTCCGAAATTACGCGTTTTCCCCGCAAAATTCGCCCCATAATCACTCCCTGTCTTAATGCCTCTAGAGCGACGATTGTTTTCTTATTCTTCTTGCTTTTTTTTCTTGCCCCCCTTAGAACCGATTACGGGGATCGAGAAAAGTGGGCCCGAAAAACGCTGCGTTGGGGGAACTCTTTTAATTGCTGCTGCAGATGATTCTTCCAAAGCACTTACTACTTTCCTGCAAAAGATTTCGAAAGACAATGGTGCATTTCTCACAGACACAAAAATCTTTCAAGATTGAAATATTTTTGAGTAATTACATGCTAATGTACGAAAAAAATATGTCTTTATGAACGCATTGTCAACCCATCTCTATCCTCTTCTCGCATTTAAGATTTTGTTCAAAAATTGCTGCAAAATTCCATTTTGTAAGAACGTTTTTAGACAGGAAAAAAAAATATATATTCGTTAAAAAATTAGCTGAAACTTTTTCTACCATTTTACAAACATTGAACATGTTATCACATACACAACATTTTAACAATCAGGAGATATGGGCTTAGAACATTTGAATATATAATCCATTAAATTAAAATTACGGCTAACGTGAACCAGTTTTATTTTAAACTGGCAAGGGATTGTATCCGTTCAATTTATACATGATCAACCGAAAAAGAATCACTTAAATGTCAAGACTTAAAATTCAGCCTGTTCAATCACTTCAGAGAAAAACAGAAAACAAAAATTCTGGTCGATTCGTCGCAGAACTCCGTGTCCCCCTCTCTCTCTCTTCTTCCTCAAAAATCTCCTTTTAAGACAATACGTCAAGAGCACGGGAGGTCAGCTTTCCTCACTTCTCATTGGAGAAGGCATTTCGCAGCTCGTGGTCTATCACCCATCCCGATGGAACAATTCATAGTATAGTTTATATTCAATCTGTAGTCATTTTGACCTGTGAAGGTCGCACAGACATTCGCTAATTTCCTCATTATATGTGATACCGAATATCTGCTGTCAGATTTGAGGGACAGGTTGTTATCATTACAAAACACTAATTCCTTGTAATATAACTACCTACAATACTGCTTGTCTGCTGTCAAATTTGAGTGACGGGCTTATTATATATTTGTCAATTAACATTCCTCTCTCCTGGGAATTAAATGTCAAAACTCTTCTCGTGAGAAAAAAAATGCTACACTGCCCGTCACCGAATTAAACCTTTTGCACTTTTATCCGAGTAATGGAGCTATCTAAGAATTTCTAAGAAGAAAAACATAAATTTTCTGAATAAATGGAATAATTCAAATAGCACGAAAAAAAATGTGTATGTTAAAAAAAAAAATATATCTTATTTTATGGACGAGTTTAATGTAAGTAACTACCTTATATCTCATCATTAAAGTGAAAGTTACTTGGACTCGATTTTCGAAGTCAATACAAAATGATAAAAATTATGATAATATCGATTGCGACTGATTGATAATTGCAGACTGAATGAATAAAGCATTAAAATAATAAAGTTTACACATATAAGTTTCTTTTCGGAAAACAGTAAAATAACCTGAATCTTTTAAAAGCTTTTTTTTTGGTAACTACAAACTGTATTGAAAGAACTCAACTAATGAAATAAAAAAAAATTAATCAATGGTTCGGAGATTTCAATGCAGAATCGATGTAGTAAAAAAAATGTCCAATGATGATGGCTGGACGAATTGAGCGTGAAAAGCTCAAGAATAATTCTCTTCTGGCGAAAAACAGAAAGGGAAACGAGTAAATGATTCTGGTATGCAAATGAGGACCGCCTCCACTTGTTTATTCATATCGCCCGAAATAAAAAAGGATCTATATTAAAATGAATGCTAATGCTCATTTGGGCATTTGTTTCCTTTTGTGGCGTAATTGAATAAGCAAAATGGGAATATTGCATTATCGGTTCTCCTTGCGAATACAAAACAGGAATTTTTAAGTGTATGCACCATTTTTTGAAGTACTTTTTTTCTTCTTTATAATCTTTCGTTTAAGTCTAGAACGGAAATCTTTAGCGTGCCAGCTTTTATTTTTCTGCCATTCAATTAGAGATCTTTTTAAGTTACAGTTTTCGGAATAGTTCGCTTGAGGCCATTTCCATGTTTTTGTTAAAGACTTGAGTTTAAATGAAAATATGCACTTATTGACTAGGTGGATTACGGGTGATGTTGACCTAGACTTACATTATGCTGGAGGGGAAAAAAAAGATATAGCTCAGTTCAGAACTACTAATACACCACACCACACCATATCACTGTGGCTAGAGCTGAGTTGTCTTTTTACTGTTTGGGAATGTTGTGGGGGAGAAGTCTGACTGGGCTCCGTGACGCTCCGCAGTTATATGAGACCGGGACCTAAGACTTAAAGTGGATCCCAAACAACTACAAACATCCAAGGCACCACCAGGACTCGAACCCGAAATCTGTGGCACTAAATACACACGCCCTCACCTGGCCAGTCCAGAACTACTGGGCAAGCCCCATTCATTAAATTTCGTCAAATTCGTCAAGTTTCTGTAAATTACTTTATTGATATTTTCAAAACTCTCTTGGGACCTGATGGCCCATTGGGACTACAGAAATAAGGTTCGAATCCTGGCGGTGGCATGGATATTTGTGAGTGGTTCGGAATCCGCTTAAAGCCGTTGGTTCAGGTCTCATATGACTGCAAAGCATCACGGAGCCCAGACAGACTACTGAACCACATCATTCCCAAATTGTGTAAGGACAACTCATCACGAAGCACAGTGATGTGGTGTGGTGTAGTAGTAGTAGTAATTAGATTTAGTGTGAAAAAAAAAATGGCCGTTCAGCAACAAACCAAATCAAATGGACTGCCAATAGAATGATGCCTGAAGGAAATATAACCAAAAAAATTAAGATTGGTTTATTACTATACGGTCATTTCTGCACACTTAAGGCTAATTAAATTGTGACCTACAGCCCCATCACTAGGATTCGAACCCTGAAGCCTATGACACAAAGGTCAGAGAGCTAGCCAATTAGCCATCTGACCGCTATCGCCAAGATTCGAACCTGAAGCCTATGACACCAAATTTCAGAGCGCTAGCCAATTAGCCGTCTGGCCGCCATTACCGCATATAATTAAACTATTTATTTTATATTATTTCAAATCCTACTGATCAAAAAAATTGAAATTGGGCAACGAATTACACCTATTTAAATCTAAGTATTTTAAAAAAGAATTTAAGAAAATTCATTAAAACGCGTTCATGAACAGACGAAGAATTTACCCGTTTTGCATAAAGTAAATGATCTACAACTGATTTTAATTATATGTAACTTCTTAACCCTTTTCTTAAATGCTTACCCCTTTCTTAAAAGGTTATAATAATAAGATTCAGCCCTCTGATAAAATGAAAACAAAGCTTCCGAAGCCTGTTATGAATTCACTCCAAACCTCCCATGAGACATTCCCTATTTCATCCCAGTAAAAATAAATAATCTTTCGAATAAAATAAAATCGCAAAATCCTTCCGCTGTCGCTATTATCCAAACTATTTATCTAGAGAAAATTTTATAGATAGCAGAACTCCACGTTAACTTCGAACTACATGAAAAGGAAAGGGATTTTTATACCTTGCCATTTTTTTCTGCCAGATCTTTCACTGATCTTTGGATATTGAATGGCAAGAGAAATTCGGCCATCCACACAAGTCGGGATTTTGAAAATTTACTTTTTATTCACGTCCCAGAGATATCGATTGCATTTTTAAGGAAACTTTTTACGTTTGTGGGCCACATACGTTGACCCCAGCGGATTTTATTTTAATACTGCTGTTTTTGAATGCCTGACACTTTGACCTCGAATCATTCTCCATACTCATTCGAGCATTCTAAGTGTGATAGGAAAACTTCAACATCTTTTGGTATGATGGGAAAACTTAAAAATTCATTCATATATCATTTTTTTCTAATGCAGCTGGCAACTAGACCGTGATCTTTTATGCCATAAGGGCTGCATCGACGTTACTGACATTGCACTATCCAGGGGGCGCGTGTAACTTGAAGATAAGCCACGGACGCGGAGTAATAATGCCCTCCGCAACGCCCTACGATCCTATTAGGACCGGGACCTACGGTTTAAAGTGGATTCGAACCACTACAAACACCCATTGCAAAGCCGGGATTTGAATCCGATAAATGTGGTACCGAGCGCCAGCCACTCAGCTATTAGGCCCAACTTTCATATATTAAGAGTTGTATATTATTTCACGTCTTGTCCTTTTCTTTCAAATGATTGCGACATGGTGAAAATACATACAATGCGACATAAGATGGCTGGACATTTTAACGTTTGGCATGATGACGGCCTGACTTCTAAGTGACCAGCAGTTTGGCCTTTAGCACTTCAGGTTCCAATCCTGGCGATGGAACAGATGTTCGCTAGTGGTTCGGAATCCATTTGAACTGTAGGCCCTGGTCTAATTAGCCAGAGTTTGCAAAAATTATCGTTGAGCAAGAAACAAAATCAATTGGATTGACAATAGAATGATGCCAGGGGAAATATAACAAAAAAAATTAAGATCGGTTTGATCACTATATGGTAACTTTTGCACATTTTAGGCTAATTAGACAGGGAACTACAGCTTAATGTGCATTTCGCACCACTAATAAACATCCATCCATCACTAGGACTCGAACCCTGCAGCCTATAACACCAAATTTCAGAGTCAATTGGCCGTCGGGCCGCCATGGCCAATTTGCCATCAGGCCACCTTTACCGCATGCAATTAAGCTATTTATTTTATATACTTTTTAAAATTCTGCTGATCCAGAATTGAAACTACGCAACGAATTGAAAATTAAAATCGATGTAATTGAAAAAAAAAAAAAAAAAAAAAAAGACTTTTAAAAGATAGAACATACTCATGAAAAAAAACAAAGAATTCACCAGTTTTGCATAAAATACACAACGAAAATGCTCTAGAACTGGTTTTAATTATATGTAACTTTCTTAACCGTTTACTTAAATGTAGATTCAGCTGTCTGATAAAATGAAAACAAAGCTTCCGAAGCTTGTTATGAATTCACTCCGAACCTCCTGAGACGTTCCCCAGTAAAATAAATAATCTTCCGAACAAAATAAAATCGCAAAATCCTTCCGCCGTCGCTATTATCCAAACTATTTATCTGGAGAGAATTTTATAGATAGCAGAGCTCCAAGTTAACTTGGAGAGCTACATGAAAAGGAAGGGATTTTTATACCTTGCCATTTCTTCTGCGGAATATTTCACTGATCTTTGGATATTGAATGGCAAGAGAAATTCGGCCATCCACACAAGTCGGGTTTTGAAAATTTACTTTTATTCACGTCCCGAAGATATCGATTGCATTTTTAAAGAAACTTTTTACGTTCGTGGGCCAGATGCGCTGACCCCAGCGGATTTTATCTTAATACTGTTTTTGAATGTCTGACACTTTGACCTCAAGTCACTCACCATACTCATTCGAGCATTCTAAGTGTGATGCGAAAACTTCAACCCCTTTTGGTAAGATGAGAAAATTTAAGAGAAAAAAGAAATTCATTCATATAACATGAGTTATATATAATTTCGCATCTTGTCGTTCTCATTCAAATGATTGTAACATTATCGTATACAATCACTTTAATATGTAACATGATTTCTACAAACGACATTAATGTGCGACATCATTGCAACAAATCGATTTAATCGATTTGCAACATATCGATTTTAAATTGCGGAATTATTGCAACAAACATTTAAATTGTGACATTATTCCAACAAACGACATATTGCGACATTACTACAACATATGACATTAATATGCGACAGTTTTGCAACATTAAATTGCGACATTATTGCAACAAAAAATTTAATTTGCGACGTTATTGCAAGAAACAACATTAAATTGCGACATTATTGCAACAAACCAATTTAATTTGCGACGTTATTGCAAGAAACAACATTAAATTGCGATATTATTGGAACAAACGACATTAAATTGCGACGTTATTAAAACAAACGACATTAGTGTGCGACATTATTGCAACAAACGATATTAAAGTGTGACAGTTTTGCAACAAAAAACGAATTAAATTGCGGCATTATTGCAACAAAAAATGAATTTAATATGCGACACTATTGCAACAAACGACATTAAATTGAGACATTAGAGAGTTTTTGCATACCGTACTTTAAAAATATGGTATTTTTTTCTCCCTAGCGCGCATGCTCATAGGAAATTGCGCATACGTATCTGTAATAATGTTTCCTATGAGCATGCGCGCTAGGGAGAAAAAAAAAATCTCTAGTATTGCAATAAACAACATTAGATTGCGACACTATTACAACAAACGACATTAATGTACGACAGTTTTGCAGCAAACGATAACAAATTTCGACATTATTGCAACAAAAATCGAATTTAATGTGGGACCTATTGCAACAATTTAATGTGAGACACTATTGCATTATCAAAAACTCCAAAATACTTTACGATTTCTTATGATTTTGCATAGGTTTTAATGTGATTGCGTTCCTTTTGTAATTACGAAGAGAGCAGTAAAGCATCTCTTTATCTAACACGCCATGAATCATTTCAATTACTGTGCTCACTTTCTTAAAAATGTGAGAAAACCAAAACAAAACCAACCTCGTCATCGCGTTACATCACCACTAGTAGATGCTCATCATTTTCTACCCACTAAGCACATACGATAACCCCTTCCTTCCGCAAAAGATCTCTCGCCCAGATACCGTCTGGACCTTCAAGAGAGCAGGCCCTTCACGCTGCGAAGTCACGCAAAAAGTCACGTTCAGTTGGATTTGACAATTCCAGAATCCATGCCCCCGAAGATCCGATAATTGAGGGAGATGGGCGTGCTTTATCTATCGTCTGGCATGGAGGACCCTCGGGGGCTTCCACGAGGTTGCGCCCGAAAATCCTAAACACCCGTTCTGTTTCTGCAAAAGACTCGATGGATGATTCTGAGAATTGATTTTGGCTTTCGGCTCACTTTTCAGAGATAAAGTCTTCAGCAGCTTTAGTCGCGGACGACCAAGTGAAAAAGAAATAGCCATCGATCACCGCTCTGGAGATCTCTCCTGAAGGTTTTCGATTCTTGCACTTTCGTTGGGCTTCCCAGCAAATTCCTAAGTTGGTTGGATCTAAGAACTCCCATCCTTTCCACTCGCTAAGAAAAAATACTTCATCTTCCCCCCCTTTTTTTCAATTCCTTGTATTAGCTCACACTCTCCCTATATATATCTTGTTCAAATTTTCAATCGTTCATAAAATACTTTTTATCCATCCACTCAAGTTCAAATACATTTTTTTTAGCTTGTAGTGGATGATATGGATGTAATTACAGTTTTTCAAATATTAATTCAGTAATTAAATTTAATTAATTAATTTTAGATTTAAGTTGCATGTATCTAATAATAGATGGCGTCAGATGTAAGAGGAAAATTTCAACTTTATTTGTACAGGACTTTTCTGCAATAGAGTGAAAAAAAAAGTAGGAATTGACTTTAAATTTTTTTTTTTATATTATTATTATTATTATTATAATTATTATTATTATTTTTTTTTTTTTTTTTTGCAAAACCAGTTGGATTTCTTAAAAATTTGAACCAATTTTTCGATTGGGATGATTTGGTTTGGTTTGTCGCTCTACGGTCATTTTTGTGCACACTCTAGGCTAATTAGACAGGGACCAACAGTTTAAGGTGGATTTCGAACCACTAACGAACATCCTTACCCCAGCCATGATTCGAACCTGAAGCCTATGGTACGATGGGGATAAAAGCAATTTATTTATATTTCTATTAAAAATTAATGCATTCAGAATATTATAATCAAAAGATAGAGAAAAATTTGTATTTGATCAATACACACATTAAACTTGCATTAGATCATAGCTTGAGCCATATATATAGTATTGTCGGTGTCCACAAAATGGGGCAATGGGCACCAGGAACTCAAACTCCGATCTTAAAATCACATATTAATTGTAATAGTGGTGTTTTAGATACTCATGAAGTGGTTCATATTGAAGAATCAGTTGCTGTAAAAGTCAGAGTGTCCCTAAATTCTATCGTATGTTTGAGTCAACCACTGCCTTCTTGACTATGTATTCTGCGTAGTTCTACCGTTCCTGCCATCATCGTGGCATGGCGGCATCGCTCCAAGCCTAACGACATGGGATCTTTCGATTTGACAGTCCAATTGTACGTCCTTTTTCAAATGATTCATGTCATACTTGAATTCGCCTGTAAGGCAGAGATACAGTTCAAATCAGTACATGGAACTTAATTCAAACCAAGAAATCCTTCGATTTAACAATCTAATTGCACCTCCTTTTTTTCGGTTCATATCATGCTCGAAATTCGAATGTAACGCAAAACTCATTTAAACTTTATCGAAGTTCAAATGAGTTTTTTGGTTTTATTCTAATTCCAATTTTAATTTTGAGTATTCCAATATCAGTTTCATTCTAATAACATTTTATGAAATATTTGAAACCATATGTTGTTGTCCTTGTCGTATCCCTCTTGGACGAATGGGAAAGGCGGGTGCAGCTTCTGTTGTGATAGAGCACCCGTAGGTAGAAGTCTGACTGGGTTCCTTGTCGCTGAAGATGGAGGGCACTGCCTTTCGGGAAGACTTTTAGGGAGAACAACTCGCATTTGTGTATCCTCGTATCCTATGGTAGAAAACAACCCTAAAAACTCTTACCGGATAGTCCGACCAAGATGCTCAAGATGCTGAACGGCACAAACGCCCTCGAGTCTCCTCGTTTTTGAAACAGTGTCTACAACAAATCCGTCAGCGGATTGAACCTCGGCCCTAATGCTCAACAGCAGTCCACGTTGCCACTGAACCACGAGTCGGACTTTGAAAAATAGAATATTCATATAAGAAATGAATAAAAAGAAACGCAAAAGGGTTCCTGTAATCCAATATTTGAAAGCGTTCTTTCAATCCCAATCTAATAAAGAATAAACAAAGCTAACTAACAAACAAATAAATAAAATCTAAACCCTTTTGCATTTAAAAACAAAGAAGTTTAACGGAACCTAATACAAACCAAAATGAATCTATTCCAAAAACAGTTGCAAATGGCATACACGATGTATGGTTATTTCCTATTAGAGAGAAATTACACAGGAATCTCTAGCATGTAATTTATTTCAAGTAATGGACGAGTAACTAAATGAAAACACGCCTTCGGGTCCTTTTGTTGTCTTGTAGGAAAGCGATTCTTCTAGGCCGGGAAGCGAGACTTAACCGAGTGATGCCTTGTTTCCTCCGCCATTATTGAACGAAGGTCGCGGAAGACATCTGTCATCTGTGGCCCTGTTCTTCAGTGGGGAAGTCGTTCATCATCGGCGTCGCCAGAGAGCATTGTGCGGGATTGAAACTCGATAGCCCCAAATGGTTTTTGTGGGCTCAGCATCGATCACCGAGTCGGGAACTGTTTTTCACGTCTCACATGCTCTTGTTTCAGTGAAGGCTCGTTTCCAGTACTCGTCGTTTGATTTGCAGCACCTTGGTTCAGAAAGTCATTGCCAAATTGCGACATATCATGAACACCTTGGATTGTTTTGAAATGACAGCATTCATATACGTTTCGTGTCAAAAGGGTGGAATCAAGGTTGTGACTCAATACACAGTCAGTCATTCAACCCGAGAGAGAGAGAGAATTGTTAAGTATTGTAACGTGTCTTCTGTTTATACTACCTGCAATTATTGTTTTGTTATAATGAGAACATCTTGTCATCAAATCTGACAGCAGATAATTAGTGTCGTGGATAATGAGACCTCATGAAATTACCTGTCCGATCTTCAACAGATCGAAACAATTACAGATGGAATATGGACTACATCATAAGTTACTGCATCTTGATGGGTGATAGACCATGGGCTGAGAAAATGTCTACTCCCAAGAGAAGAGAAGAAATTCGACCAATGTCTTGACGGATTTTTTTAAAGGGAGGTTTTGGACAAGGAGAGGGAAAGCGTTCTGCGACGAATCGACAAGAAGGGTCATCATCGGCGGCGTGAGAGAAAGCACTGTGCGGGATTGAAACTCGATAGCCCCAAATGGTTTTTGTGGGCTCAGCATCGATGACCGAGTCGGGAACTGTTTTTCACGCCTCACATACTCTTGATTCAGTGAAGGCTCGTTTCCGAGTACAGCTCGTCGATTGGTTGACTCTGATTTCAGCATCTTCATTAAAAGTCATCGCCAAATGGTGACATATAATGAACATTTAGGTCAATTTTCACTGTAAAATGACAGCATTCTCCTTTGTTTCGTGCCAAAAAGGTGCAACTGACTCTATACAGAGTCAGATATTCCTGCCGAGATAGGCTCGGTAGATGTCGATTGTGGGAGTGTGTGCAAATCATCACGCATTAATAGTCAGGCTGTCTGGTGATAGTTTTGTGGATTTTCTGTCATATAACATGCAAATACGGAGCAGTCACTCCTAAAAGTCCTCTCCTCAACACCCATCGGTGGGCTGTTCATAGCATACATGATCCACACCGATGTTCCGCCTTCATCTTTCCTGGGGGGGGGCACTGTCTGATGGCAAATTGGTCAGGGCTCTGTCCTTTGGTACCACAGGCACCAGGTTCGAGTCTGGTTGCGGCATGGATGTTTGTCAGTGGTTCGGAATCCACGTTAAAATGTAGATCCCAGTCTAATAAACCCAAAGTGTGAGACCGTAGAGCGACGAAGACAGAATGAAGCAGTGTTGCACGTAACGTGCCTTCTGCTTCTGTTTATATCTCAGTTGAAAAGCGAAACACTTCCTCTCCTCGTGTAGCGACGTCTAGACGAGAATACGAGAACAAGCCAGTCAGTTACGCGAACCAATTAAACCTGTTTGTCTCACTGTGGAAGGAAACCTCGTACAAAAAATGACAGTATGCACATTTATTTCCTGTCAAAAGGGTGCAACTGACTCAATACACAATCAGACATTCCTCTTGAGAGACAGAATGTTGTAACGTGTCTTCTGTTTATACTACTTGCAATTAGTGTTTTGTTTTTAATGAGACCTCATGAAATTACAAGTCCGATCTTCACAGATCGAAAAATTACAGACGGAATATGGACTTTATCATGAGTTACAGCATCATGTTTGGTGACAGATCATCGGCTGAGGAAATGTCCACTCAAAAAGAAGTGAAGGAAGTTGACCCCGTCTTGACGGATTTTCTTAAAGGGAGGTTTTGGACAAGGAGAGGGAGAGTGTTCTGCGACGAGTCGACACGAAGTTTGTTTTCTCGTTTTCTGTAAAGTGACCAAACAGGCTGGAGATGTCGCCTGTTTACAAAGTAAGACTCTTGTGGTTTCGTGTGACACACCGTGTGATAATTAAGGTATTCCGCAGACCGTGTGCATTAGATTCGTCACAGACTCTAAAAAACTCCGGCCTTGAGTGAATTGGACTTGTGAATAAAATTTGTATCTTTATTTTCATTTTTTTTGTAAATAATATACTAACCCAGAATATATATATAGTGTTCGTAAATAAAAATTTAAGTGTTCCTATCAATCTGAAAGTAGCCCCCTTCTTGAAAGCTGTTATAAGGTCTATTATAGACCGAGAAGTTACATTACCCTTATATCATTCATGTTATAAGTCTTTGGCAAAATCATCTTTCCCCAAACCAGTCCCAGCTTGACGCATTATAATAATGAAACAACATAATGAGAAGGGAAAATAAAAAAAAATAAAATTGAAACGACCAACAAAAACGGTACAACTATTACAATAATTAAAGTAATTAGTCTAATATTCAATCCATTCAGAAAATTGCATATAGGTCATGATTTAGCTAGAGCATAAAATATTTTTTTTTTTTTCAAGGAGGCAACAATTTTTTTTGTTATGCTGAAAACTTTTTATTCCGCCCCTTTTCAAAACGAATCGACTTTCTGTAACAACTCGGAGATTTCTTTATTTTGATTAACCTGCTCTACAGGGAAAAAAAAAAAATGAAATAAATAAATAAGCGAGGGAGTATTTCGTATATCGCTTCTTGAATGTTTGTTTCTTGCGGTCGATGGCCAGATATTGACAACAATGTGTTTACCAGTGAACGGACTTCGGATCGATCCCGAAAGTACTAAACTGCGGACACCCTCGGGCTAGAGTCCACCCCGGACTTGGAAATCGTTTTTTTTTTTTTTTTTTCCTAAGACAAAGCAATAGGCTTTTGCTTCAGAGTTAGCAGTTAGTCAACAAAATGAAGTTTTCATGATATTACATACTTTTAGGTTATTCACGTATGGTTTAAGTAAAGATCCGATAGAAATAGATAGGATAAAAAAAAATAATATAAAATATCCATTGTATATCACAATGTAGACCTCAAACTTTTTGGATTCATTTAAAATTCATTTTGGATTCTTTTTTGCATTTTAAAACTTACATGTAATTGTGTCGTTTCTTATCCCACTTGGTCGACAGAAACATCTAGACTAATTGCATGCACTCGTGTGATCATGATAAAGGGTAAAAATGCAGCTGCTTTTTGTCCTCGACCAAGCGGAACACAGGCATGGGGCACCCAAAGACGGGAAGTCTAACTTTTCGCACCCGGTTATACCCTCCGGGCACTGGGTACCCATTTAGTTTAAAAACCTTTGAAACGTCAATTCAAACTTTTGAAGTCATGGTGCATTTAAAAATTTACAAGTAATTGTGTTGTTTCTTATGCCATTTGTTCGACAGCAACATCTTGTCTAACTGCATGAATTCATGTGGTCATGATAAAGGGTAAAAATTCAGTTTCTTTTTTTATCCTTGACTATGTGGCAAGCAGAAATGGGACACCCAAAGAGGGAAGACTGGCTTTACCTCACCCTGTTATACCTCCAGGGCACTGGGTACCCATTTTAGTCGCCTTGTACGACATGCACGGGCTATTCTAATTCGGACTCACTGGGATCACAAATAATTGTAGGCACACTTTATACAAATTTCTGATTAATAAACATCCACTACTAATGCCTCATTGTTTTTATCCAGATGACAGCTGTGTCTCTCTGGCAGCAGCAATAAAAATTTTTTTAGCCTCGAAATTCATATAGACACTAGCTGTATTAGTAGCCAACCATGGAAGTTACAGTTCTAGTTTCTCGGAAATTTTTCTTGGCGCATTACTGCTGTTTGGCGACTTGTTATGTGAAGGGGAAAAAAAAAAAAAAAAAAAAAAAAAAATCCAGAAAGTTTAGTTATTTGTAATGAAAGCAGAAATTTTTGAATGGGGAAACTGACAAGAAAAAATGGTATTGTTAATTTTATATATGGGGCGACGATGAATAGTGTCATAACTTATGTGTGGTTTTTTCCATTTCACTTGCTGCATGAATTTCTTTGATGGAAGCTCATCTTTGCACGACATTTTCATGTATCGCCATGCACAGAGGATTTTCAGATTTTCATAAATGATTTAGCATTCAAGTTTAATTTTGAAGTGATTTTTAGTTTACTCAAAGTATGCCGTGGCATCAAAAAAAAACCTTTTGAAAAATAAGATTAGGACACAAAGCAAAACCATAAATAACTAGAATACGAATAAATTCTGATATAGTGCAAGAAGTTATTAAAATGTATGGACTCTAACTATAACTTTAAAAGTATATCAATGCTATTAAAATTATTCACTACCTAGAAATCATACACTTTTAAATTCGAAGTTTCATAAAAAAAAGGAATTGAAAACGATGTTAATTTAGTCCCTATAAGCTTACACATTTTGTAATAAAAGAAATCATTAAATTAATGTTTGGTAATATATTTTTTCACAATCTTTAAAATTAATGTTTGCTAATGTTAACGTTTAATTAATGTTAGCGTCCTGAATTGCAGGTTTTAAAATCATTAAGAATAAGTAAAATGGCGTTTGGTATTTTTTTTTTTTCGTATTCAAATCATAAAGAGATCATTTTAAAGCACTTTACAAACAACTTTCATTAAAATTCAATCAAAATTCAATTTTTTTTCTCAGTTCATCTTAAAAACACATTCGGCAAATTAAAAGTTTCATAAGCTGCAATTACTTCGAATTTAATATACATCATTTGTATTTATGTACATCAATATCTCTAATATACGTCATTTGTCTTGCCTCTTTTAAACACTTTGTACCTATTTATTTCAGTTTCCATTCTGCATAATGGCTTTGCTTATGACTTTTGTTCAGCAAAAAATTGAATATATCCCAAGTTAACTTTCTTCTAAAACAATTTCACACCAGTCTTATGCTTCATTAAAAAAGATTAAACTGGCAATTTAAAAATTTTTGCTGCTGCTTTTTTTTTCCTTCTTGTTCCCTCAGCACCATTTGTCATCGAATTAAGAGGCATTAAGTTTCTTTAAACTCAGCATTTTCTCGTTTATACGCCCGTGTAATAATTCTCCCGCGCTGAAAAGAAAAGTTTAAAAAAAAAAAAAGAATAATAATGGCATTCTATTTGCAACTAAGTATCACTGCAGCAGTAATCATTTCGTTTCAGATTGGCGAACACAAATGGCCGCCATTTTACGCCTGTGACTTTTCCCGCCACTAAAGCGAAAACATTTTAAAAACCATTTGGAGAAAAGCCAACAGATGGAGGATCGCGCGTCCAAAAAGAAGGTGGCCACTCCATTACGCCTGTGGGATGACTTAAGCCTTGATAATCTGCCATCATTCCGCTACATTTAACCCCTTGCTGCAGTTTTGATTACAATAATAAACGAATAGAAGACTGCATACCCGTTACAGTTACGATGAAGAATGCGTTCCATTTGCGAAAGCGGGTGGCCAAGCACCTAGGCTTGATGAATGCAATGGCTTTTCCGGCGAAATGGCAGATGTTGATTAAAACTTAATTGAAAATGCTGGTATTCTAAAGTAAACGAGCCATCATCTTTGCCAAATGGCATCGGCCTCCCCTCGCGCTAATCGTTTGACACCCTATTTCGCAAAAGTACACCTACCTGTGTTTTCGGATGAAAGCAGTCATCGGATTTCAGATGAGTATTTATAGAAAGTGATTTGAAATTTTTCGGCATCCATTTCAAATTGCCATTTTCCACATTTCTGATTTAGACCAATGCCGCCTACATGAACTCCCACAGATGTTATTACTTACGAAAATGAGGTACCATTTTTAAAAACCGGTATAGAATTAAGATTTCAATCAACAATGATTGAGAACCAGGTGTTATGCTCGCATTAAACTACTCGTATAATTTACATTAGCATTTTCAGAAACTGTGGCCTGTTCCTGCTTTCAAAAGCACATGAGCAGAAAATGACTTTGTGTCGCGCAGAAATGTGTTTATGCTAATGTATATGTTCCACGAAAAAGCATCTCAAGACGATTCATGTCTGCTTAGGGATACTCATTGCAGGAACCTGTTAGAAAATGTGGTGTTTGAAAATATGTGCAAACGTTAGTATTTCTGAAGAACAATATTTGGCATTACTAGAAAAATTGTTATTATGAAAAATTAAATGCATTTCATTTATCGCGCTGAATTGTCTTAAATAAATAGAGACTCAACAATTGTCTGACTTAAAGTAACTAATTTAAAATTGAAGAATTGTTTCAAGACTTAATAAGGTTTATGCTATACCATCAAATAAATTCAATAGCAACTAGAAAATTGAATTAAATATGTCATAGAAAAATTATTTCTGTACAGAAATTGTGTTCGGATGAAAGGAGGAATCGGATTTCAGATGAGTATTTATAAAAAGCGATCTGAAATTTTTCGGCATCCGTTCCAAATTGCCATTTTCCACATTTCTGATTTTGACCAATGCCACCTACATGAACTCCCACAGACGTCATCATTTACGAAAATGAGGTACCATTTTTAAAAACCGGGTATAGAATCAAGATTTCAATCAACAATGATTGAGAACCAGGGGTTATGCTCTCATTAAACTACTCGGTATAATTTACATTAGAATTTTTAGAAATTGGTCTGCTTTGCGTTTCTCTGTTTTCGAAGCACATAAGCAGAAACTAACTTTGTGTCGTGCAGGGATGGCATTATGTTAATGCACATGTTTTGCAGAGATGGTTCGGCTGAAGAGGCCACAATAAATGCTGGAGTAATAGTATATTCTATTGACATGTCATTATTTTATGCCATTGGAAGGCACTTTGACCACTTTGATGGTGAAATAGCTGCCATTTCTTTAGCCTTAGACAAAATAGAACAACGTGAAAAAGAAAATATTGTCTTCTTTGTTGATTCCATGTCGGTAACTAAAACCTTGGCAACTCCCAATCACTGTGAATGGGTTATTTCTAGAAACTGCATAGCAAAGACAGATAGGCTGTTGAACACCTGGAAATTCATTGCGCTGCAGTGGGTTCCAAGCCCTTGCATTGCGGTATATATGGAAATGGATCACTAAAGCAGGCTGATAGGTTTTCACTGGCCAAGAATGGATCACAAATGATTCCCTGTTGAATAAGTCATAGAATTCCCAGTTCCTTGCCTAACTGGCTGCTCACAGATATCTGCTCACTTTTGCGACTATGGAGTGCCCATGACAGGTGAGCACGTCATCATGCCCTACTGTTCTTAACTGTACCCCTTTTTTGTTTTACTGTCAATTCCTTTAGTGATCGTTTTTGTCGTTTTTTACTTTATTGGGCTGCTCATCGACTAATGATCGAGAGATCGGAGATGGGCATAGAATAAAAAAAATGTTCTGCAAAGAATCATTTCAAGAGAGTCATGGCTGTTTGGGGATACTCATTGCAAAACTGAACAGAAAATGTGTTTGTTTGAAAACATGGACAAACGTTAGTATTTCTGAAGAATCTTTGACATTACTAGAAATTGTTATTATGAAAAATTGAATGCAGTTCATTTATCGCGCAGAATTATATCTTAAATAAATAAAGGTTCAATAACTGTGTGACTTAAAGTAACTCATTTAAAATTGAAGAATTGTTTTTAAGACCTAATCAGGTTTATGTTATGCCATAAAATACATTCAATAAGGAATAAATATTTGTTTGCAACTAGTAAATTGAATAAAACATGTGATGGATAATAGTGTCTTTGAACAGAAACTGTGTTTTTAAAACTTTTGGTTCATCACTCATACGAAAGTATGAAAAAAAATATTTACATGAATATAAGATATGAATAAAGTATTTTCTTCTTCTCCTTCATTGGCGCAACAGTCCCATCGTGGGCTATCGGTCATCTTCCTACTGGCAGATTTCGAGACAGAAGATGTTATAAAGTATTTTACTAGATAAAATTTGCTTGCGAAATTATAAAAAAAATAATATTTTAAACACATATGAAGATGTAATTTTTTTAACTGTTGAATATATACAATAAAGTGAGTGACAAGCGCTCTGGCACTCGGAGCCACAGGTTTCGGGTTCGAGTCCCAGCGGGGGCCATGGATGTTTGTAGTGGTTTGGAATCCACTTTCAATCGTAGGTCCCAGTCCAATATAGCCAATCGTAACCCTATCCCGTAAAAAGAAGCGTCCAGCCAATCGTAGGACTGTTAACCCTATCCCGTAAAAAGAAAACATCTCTTAATTCGGAATCTGCCAGTAGGTAGACGGCCATGTCCAACATGGGCTACAGTCCATGTAGTGCCAGAGAGTTAGTTTGTTAGAATACATACAATAAAAATCTGTCTATTCGAATGTGAATTGATAAAGATACACAACACCATAATTTGTTGAAGGAATTAAAAATAATTGTTATTTTTTATATGTCAAGATTTTTTTTCCTTTTAAGATTATTTACGAGAATAAGCTGTCATCATAAATAACAGAACTGTTGAGCGAAATTTGAGTTAAATGTCAGGACCCAATTTTTGTCTTCAAATCAAAAGATTAGATAGGTGCAAAAAAGTACATTAATGTGTCAGAAGAAAAGCCGAACAGTATGGTCTATAACGAGAAAACTGGAATATATGATTTTTATAGTGCTAAAAGGAATGTCCAAAATAGAAGCCAGGATGTCAATGCACATCTGTTGTGAAGATCTAACGGTATTGGAAGCGATTGTTGGTTTTCATAGAAGTAGAAAACACAGGGTCATCTAGAAATCAGGATGAATTTTAAATAAAATAATTCGAAAATTAATAATGCTAATGAAAAGGTCGTTGATAAAAAAAAAAAAAAGAAAGTGGAAGTACAGAGGGAGCTTCAAATAATCAAAAATTGAAACTAGAATAGTGCAACTGAAAGCTTCTTTGATGAGAAGTTCTTATTTTAACAAAATTCTGTGTCTGTTTTTGATTGAGGGAATGAAAAAAACATTCTATAGTCAGAATGCCGGGAAATTATCATTTACCTCCATGTAATATCTTTTTTTGAGGCTGATTCAATTTCGGCGTCGGAACAATCGTAGAATGTAGTACAGCTTATAGGGGCAATAATATAAATGTGATAAATGCAATGAAATAAAATCATTGTTTTTTTTCTAAGCGATTCACTTCCCAGTTATACCTGCAACAAGAAGTTTTACCACAAAATACGAAGATAATTTATTAACCAGATGGCGCCAGATGCCACCAAATAACCCAGAGAGATGCATGTGTCAGGAAATGTTTTTTTTTTTTAATTACAACGAACTAATTAGAATGTGCTCTACATTATTTTTGCAAGGCATAAGTTTAAGAGAATAATAATTAGAAAGCTAAGTATTATAGGTTTAAGTTGCATTTGATTAAAATCTTTCGGAGTTAATCAGTAAATAACATATTTATGGGATTGCAAAAATATGCTACGTTTCAAAACTGCTCCGGACAAAACTTTTGTTATTGTTGATATTATTGCGCATAACTATTCGCAAATGAATTTGTAACGAATGAATGAATTTTTAATTAATTTATATGAATTTGTAATTGCTGCAAATTATTGCGAATAACTATTTACAAATAAAACTCATTCAGGAAATAAAATATAAATAAGCCTATATAATAGAAATAAGTTGAACAAAAAAAGAATTTTAAAAAGAAAATATCTAAATGTTGCCACCAGATAGCGCCAGATACTATCAGGTATTCAAGAGAGACGTTTATGGCAATCATTTTTAAATAAAGAAAACTAAATAAAAATAAGTTCGGAATTTTTTTTTTGAAAGACACAAGCAATAAAGAATAATAACTTAAGAGAAAACGAAATTAAAAAGCTAAGTGTTATACATTTTAAATTACATTAAAACATCATACATATCGTACATTTTTATATACATGCATAAGTAAATATTTAAAAAAAATATTAATGGATTAAAATGTTCAAATTTATCTGGATCAGCATATATACTGAAAATTTTCAAAAATTAAGACATAAAATTTATCAATAGAAATTATTTTGAAATTATAATCACTTTTTCGCTTAGTCATTACATATCAATTTGAATACTATTAAAACTCTTTTTTAAACTGAGGTAATGCCACACATAAATATCTTTATTTACTTTTATTATTAAAGATGATATAAAGTTTATTCTGGTCTAGCAAAGTCGGTATTTTCCCCGTATTAGATAAGCTGAGAATACTGCAACGTTTTCGCAGAATAATGGAAGATAGATCCTTTTCAAATTTCAACGACACCGAAAAAAAGAAGAGTAACCATGACTTTCCTCTAGTGCGGTACAAAGAGCAACAGACGAAATCAAAACACAACTTACAAATATTACGGATGGCAACACTCTTTTTTTTTTTACCAAACGATATGATCCACAAAAAAATGAGTTAGTACTTACCTAAGAAAAAAAAAAAGAACAAAAGAAAAGAAAACAAGAAAAGAAAACATTAAGGTTTAGACAAACAAGACTCTTTCATCGTCGCAAAAGTTAAATTATGATAAAGTAAACAATAAAAAAAAAAAAAAAAAAAACTCTCTCTTCTTTCTTATTTGTTTTTTTTTTTTTCTATCCATTCTTTCTCAGCAGTTTTTTTTTTTTTTATTCCAGCAACAGGAATTGTACGCCGCATTTATGTATGGGATAAACGAATAAGTAAAATGAAAAACATTTGCTTGGCATACGTTTATTTTGTTATATATATATGTTATTTTTTTGACGCTTGAATTGTAGAAAAGAGTTGCAAAGACAATAATAGAAAGATAAATGAGAAGAACACGAAATTATTTTCTGTATTATATTCAAAGGCTCTAAAAATACAACGTGTTGATATTAGTAAGGCAGAACATTTCTTTTTGAAATATTGTTAAAAAAAGCAACATAAAAGATTTTAGACTTTAAAAACATAAAAAGACAACATTTTTTTTTTTTTTTTATAACAATGCAAAATTTTCACATGAATATCTCCTTTATATTACATTTATAGAATATCGTGTATTTTTATGAAATTTGTTATAAAATATGTGAAAAATAAAACATTTATTCAAAAAATTTAATTTTTAAATTGTTATTTCAGGTCAATCAAAAACAAATCTACAGTACAAAATTGAAATAAACAAGTAATATTAAAAAAAAAAAATTAAGTCAATTTCTACTTTTTTTTTCACTTTATTGCCGAAAAGTCCTTTTTACAAATAAAAGTTGAAATTTTCCTCTTACATCTGGCGCCATCTATTATTAGATACATGCAACTTAAATCTAAAATTAATTAATTAAATTTAATAAATGTATTAATATTTGAAAAAAACTATATTAACATCAAGTGTCATCCACTATAAGTTTTAAAAAAATGCATTTGAACTTGAGCGGATGAATAAAAAGTATTTTATTAACGATTGAAAATTTGAACAAGATATATATAGGGAGAGTGTGAACTAATACTAGAATTGAAAAAAAAAAAATTATAACACTAGATTACGACTTTTATATATCTTAATAACAGTTACTAAAATCATGGTAAATTTATATGAAAACTAAAATCATTTTAGTTTTTATATAAATTTGCAAATAATTAATAATAATGTGATAATAAATAATTTTACGAATAAAAGCGGAGGCATATATAAAGAAACCAGAACGTGTATTAGAAACCCTTAAGTTTATATATGTTGACTACGCACATCAATTACTTTTATGGGTTAGTTTCGAAATAATGATAATTTGTGAAAATAAATCATATTGGCATATGTTTATTTTGTTATATAAATGTTTTACATTTTATTTTTGACGCTTGAATTGTAGAAAGAAGTTGCAAAGACAATAATAGAAAGATAAATGAGAAGAACACGAAATTATTTTCTGTATTATACTCAAAGGCTCTAAAAAAATACCACTTGTTGATATTAGCAAAGCAGCAGATTTCTTTTTTGAAATATTGTTAAAAACGCAACATAAAGAGTTTTTTTTCCTTCTTCTTATAACAGTGCAAAATTTCCACACGAAACAACTGCTTTTATATTACATTTATAAATCGCATATTGTTTCAAAATATATGAAAAATACATGTATTCAAAAATTTTAATTTTAGTATTGTTATTTCAAGCCAATCAAAAAACAAATCTGCAATAAAAATTGAAATTAAAAAAATAATACCACTAGATTACTTTTTTAGATATCTTAATAAGAGTTTGTAAAATCATGGACCAAGATAGAAGCTGTTGCGCAGCCACGGAACTTCAACAAAACTCAAATCATGGTCCAGTTTTTAATTTTTCACCATTCTTTTTTTAAATAAGTTAAACATAAATGCAAGTTTAAAATTTTTTATTAGTGTGTTTTTATGAAGTGTTATGTGGAAAATAAAGCATATATTGAAAAATTTAGTTTGGTTTTGGTTTGTCGCTCTATATTCATCTTGTGCACACGAGGGCGACATTTTTTTTTAATCTTAATATTATTCGATTTTATTTCAAGACAATAAAAAAAAAAAATCTACAATAAAAATTTAAACAAAAAGTAATAACACTAGATTATTTCTTTTTTAGATATCTTAATAAGAATTTCTAAAATCATGGTACAACTTTTAATTTTTCATCAATCTTTTGTAATGTAACATAAATGCAAGTTAAAACTTTTTGAATAATGTGTTTTTACTAATAAAAGCCGATGCGTGTATAAAGAAAACTAGAACGTGTATTAGAAACTCCTTAAACTTTCAGCGGCCTGATAGTCAACTGGCTAGCGCTCTGGCCTTTGGTACCACAAGCTTTAGGTTAATCCTGGAGATTGCGTGGATATTTGATAGTTTTCGGAATCCTATATTATATATACCTATCTAATTAGCCCAAAACTATACACAAAAATGACCGCAAAGCGGCAAACAAACCAAACCTCTAAAATCAATACAACGCTTGGAACAAGTATAAAGGCCTTCCGAACGCCTCTACTCCAACAATATTGAGTTCAAATGTCCCACAACACTATTGAGTTTCAATATCACAGCCGCTACAATATTTTCTATCGACTCGTACAGCTGCCCCTTCATTTTCAATTTGAGGAGGTGATTGATGCATCCAACTTGCCTTCTCTCCAAAAACAGTTGTATAAGAATTGTTCTGTGAAATAGCACAAGATGTATCGATTTCCACTGTCCAACATATAAGGGCCTCAAATGATACTTTTTTTCAAAATTCAATCCAAACATTTTGGAAAACATCAGGTGAAAGGTCAGATAAAATTGACAAACGTCAGGTGAAAGGTCATCAAAAGGTGATTATAAACGTTAACGTTTTTTTTTTTATATTTCGAAGCGCAAACTATCCGTTTCGACTTGTCTCATCAGCATTGTGGCGTTTTGTCGACAGATTTTAACTCCGGTGACAATGTTTTGCAAAAGAGTTAGACCTTGACAAGCCACGTCAATGAATTCTGTGCAGGAGGACAGCCTTTGATGTCGTTAGAGGAGAATGAAGAGTCTGTCCCATTGGAATTCAATAGTGCTGTAGTGGAGGAGTTTATAGAGTTTGCACTCATCCCAAGCGTTGCTTTAAATGTAACGGAGACTGTGTAGAAAAATATCAACTGTAGGTATACCTTCTGTATTATACGGTATGTGTGCGAATATTTTGAATAAACTTGTGTATACTATCTACTTAAATCTGTCTCTTAACTCAAAGAAAAATTTGATTATGTCTCTTTACAGACTATGAGATATCATACAAGAGCAAAATATACTGCGCTTTATGATAATCTTTATTCATTCCATTTGCTATTTTGGGAAAGCATCTTTTCAAAAACAATGAAGCACACGAATACAATTGGAACCAAAATAAATGATGATGATATTCCTTGAGATTCATGAATATCAGTTTCATAGCGAACAAATTATGCATTCCCAGGGGAATTATGTAGCAGTAAAAAGGAACGGAAAAGGGGAATATTCTTTGGGAAACCACAAAGACATTTCTTGGAAACCGTGGATCAATTAAGCAGATCTTCTATCAGAAACTAGGAATATGAACTGAAATTGACCAGTAATTCTTGCAAAACAGGTTTCATGGTGGATTTTAAGATAGATTTATACATAGAGTGAGAGACCATGACTTTAGATTAGAATGAGAGTTAGAGAGATAGAGTCGGCAGTTCAATAAAGCAGTTCAGAATTGATGAGAGGGTACCAAACCCTTCAGAGAATTTGCTTAAAAGATATATTCCATTTATTCTTATGTATATTATACATAAGAATGTATATTATATATATATATATATATAAACATATCTTATGCTTATATATATTTTATATTATTTTCATGCATATTAATGTAATATTATATGTGCGCATATTCTTATATACACTCAAGAGCCAAAACATTATGACCACCCCTACCTTTTGCAATGAACTCGCCTGGATGACGTGGAAGGCACGTGATCAGGTGGAAGTGGTCTTTAACTGCTGCTGGAGAGTCTGAAGAATCATTCTTTCACTTACTTCTGTGTGTGATGGGAAAGGCTGCGGATCTAAGCGACTTTGATAGAGGGCACATTGTAATGGCTCGAAGGCTCGGAACAAGTATTTCCGAAACTGTACGACTCGTGGGTTGTTCGCGATCGACAGTTGTTAGTACTTATGCAAAGCGGATGAATGACGGTGAAACCAGCAGTAGACGACATGGTGTTGGACCTCCACACGCTATCAAAGAAAAAGGTCGTCGGAGACTGTCTCGCAGGGTGAAGCAAAACCGGAGCCAGACAGTGGCTCAGCTGACAATCCAATACAATGCAGGCCCAAGTAGAATAGTATCGGAGCACACTGTTCAGCGGACACTGTTGGATATGGGGCTACGCAGCAAACCCACTCGTGTGCCTTTGCTGACCAAGCGTCATCGCCAACTGCGTCTGCGCTGGGCCTGGAACATCGTGACTGGTCCATGGATCAGTGGGAGAGAGTTGCCTGGTCAGATCAATCACGGTTTGTCATTCATCAGGCCGATAGCCGTGTCAGGATATGCCGTCTTCCAGGCGAACAGTTGCTCCCTCAATGTACAGTAGGTCATACACAGGCCGGTGGTGGCGGTATTATGCTTTGGCGGACGTTCTCTTGGGCGTCTCTGGGACCCGTGGTTGTGGTAGAGCAGACCATGAATGCTACAGGGTATCTGAATATCATTGCGGACCAGTCGCACCCATATATGGCCTCTGTTTTTCTAGCTAGAAATGGAATGTTCCAACAGGACAACGCCCCTTGTCACAAGGCTAAAATTGTGTTGGAGTGGTTCCAGGAAAATGATGATGAATTCCAGTTAATGTCCTGACCGCCTAACTCACCGGATCCCAATCCGATAGAACACATTTGGTATGTCCTGGGGCTGCAGCTCAGAGTTCAAAGACCACCAATTCGCAATATCTCGAATTTGCGTGACCGTTGCTTAAACACCTGGTACAATCTGTCTCCGGCCATCTACAAAGGGCTTGTGGCATCCATGCCAATGCGGGTTGAAGCTGTGTTGCGCGCCAAAGGTGGGCCAACTCGTTATTGACAGGCGGTCATAATGTTTTGGCTCTTGAGTGTATATAATAATGTACAAATTGTAATATTTTAGCTGTATTTTCAAAATTCAAATTATATGGCAGCAAAACGAATCATTTAATCATTTTAAAAATGAGTTTTCAACTACAGAACAACTAACTGTATTGGTCAAAAACAACTACCCCCCATCGTTAATTGTTACCAAAATGCACTGAAAATGTAAATATCACCCAAAAATGCTATCAATGTACCATTCATTTCATGTCGTTGTCTTGCCTTTTATTTCTTTGATAAAGTATTCAAGAATTAATGATGTTTAAATTACTTAAGTAAGTTAACTTTTCTGGTCATTAATTATCTTATGTGAATCCCAAAACAATTCTTTCTAAGGAAAGCTTAAAGTTTGGACACCCATGATGAATGATTATTACCCAAGATCATCACTAAAATAGTTTCGCTTGAAATTTCATATTTCTTTAAAAACAGTTAGGTTCTTTAAAACAGGTTCCGGTCTAACACGACTGTACAGCGTTGGGAACCTACTCAGTAAAAAGTCAGCGTAACAAAGCTAAGTCAGTCTTCTACTTCAGGGTGCTCCATCTCAACAGAAGCTATCCCCCTCCCCTCCTTCCATAAGCCCACATGAGCTCTTGAACTTGGTCTAGACGCTGCTGTTTACCAAGTGGGTTTAGGTTTAGGTTTAGTTTGTCGCTCTACCGTCATTTTTCGCACACTTCAGGCCAATTAGACCGGGACCTACAGTTTAACGTGGATTCCGAACTACTCACAAATATTGATGCTACAGCCAGGATCCCGACCTGTAGCCTTTGGTAACAAAGATCAGAGCGTTAGCTAGACAATTGACCATCAGCCCGCTGTCTACAAAGTGGGATAAGAAACAATAACAACACGTCAATTCATTAATGACAAAAACTAACGTCATGTCGCCAAACGGAGAAAAGTAATACCAACTGAATAAAGATGCAAAAACACAAAACTCATTAAAACACTGAAACTGCTCGTGGCACAGTAAAAAACGAAAGGATCAGTAGATGTTCTGTGAAAGAATATAAGTAATATAAGGAAAGATGGATATAATTACTGTATTTTATTGTATTTTTGTACACACACATCAATAAAGAAAAGTGCATGTACCAATACAGACATTTGGAGCAAAATGACTAAAACCATTTCTTCTCAATCCTTTTACAACTTTTAATCATTTTTTTCCTCATAAAAAAAAAAAAAAAAAGAATCATACGATGTAAATCGGATGGCTTTTCCTATTCATTCATGGTAGAGAGCTTCTCTAATGTTTCCATTCCTTTTCCTTCATTTTGATTCATTTTAAGCTATTCCAACTAGTAACTTCCTCTTTGATTTATAAATTCGAGAGTTCCCATTTGTTCGGCCCCATTTTTGCAAATTTCCCAAATCGATCAGAAGCGTGAGGGGAAAGGGAATAGATTCGAATAGAGTACCATAAAGAAAAAAAAGAACATATTTTTGGAAAATAAAATGGAAAAAAAAAAAAAAAAGAACATAAATTTTTTTTTTTTATGGGGACTTGGGGAAGGAAAGGGAGAAATGACAGAAACGAACGAGTTTTTTAGTTCCACTATTTTATAATATTCAATTTTCAGTTTTGAGTTCTGATTTTTATCGAGTTTTTCATTTCATTCGTTCATTTACTTATTTTTCTTCCTTACTTGGGGGTTTTTCTTTTTAAGAACCTCTGTACTTTTTAATGTTTGTTCTTTAGGACGAAAATCCGATATCAAACAATGGTTGTTTGCGATTCTGTTTACGTTCTGGATAAGAATGCATTATGAAATAAAATGTCGATTATTTTTTTTTTTTCTCGTACTGTTTTTTGCGAGGCTGGAATTTTTATTTAACTTTGGTTTTTCGCATCCCATGAGATTTTGGAGTTTTGATTTTTGAAATAAAAATGAAAAAAAATGCCTGTCCATAACCTGGAGTTATTATTTTATTCATAATTTTTATCATTAATATTGATATTTGCTATTTTTTTTAAACTGGATTTAAATAAAAGGTCTCTCATTTCAATAAAAAAGAGTAAATAAATAAATTGACAGAAAAAATACGACCAATAGTTATTATTCAGATTTTTCTATTATTTAGGTGATTTTTAAATTTTAGTCAACAGATTTATTAAGTATCTTAAGAATATTAAATACTATTAAGTCTCCTCACCATGTTCTTGACTGTTTGGGGCTCTCCAAACAGGACCTACGCCGTTGCTTGTTTTGGATTTTATCAGAGTTAATAATATCATGGATTTGATCTATCTAAAGTTATTATACAGATTTTTTTCTAATATTTAGATGATTTTAAATTTTAGTCAACATATTTATTAAGTATTTTAAGTATATTAATTTAAGTACAATTAAATTTCCACACCACGTTCTTGACTGTTTGGGGCTGGCTATCCAAACTCTCGTTGTTTGTTTTGGACTTTATTAGAGTTAACAATATCATGGATTTTATCTATTAAAATCATCATGGATTTTTTATTGCTTGTTTTTCTACTTCAAAATCATCATGGATCTTTTTACAACACACATGGATCATTGCTTGTTTTCGACTTCATCAGAATTGACAATATCATGGATTTGATCTATTAAAATCATCATGGATCTTTTTACAACACCATTGCTTGTTTTCGACTTCATCATAATTGACAATATCATGGATTTGATCTATTAAAATCATCATGGATCTTTTTGCAATACCATTGCTTGTTTTCGACTTCATCAGAATTGACAATTTCATTGATTTGATTTATTAAAAGCATCATGAATTTGATCTATTTGATCTTTCTAAAATTATTATTCGATTTTTTTCTATTATTTAGGTGTTTTTAAATTTTAGTCACTAGATTTATTAAGTACTATTAAGTCTCCTCACTATGTTCTTGACTGTTTGGGGCTCTTCAAACAGGACCTTTTTTACTACGCAGTTGCTTGTTTTGGTCTTTGTCAGAGTTAAAAATATCATAGATTTGATTTAGCTCTGTTGCAACTATGGAGATTTTCAACAACATTAAGTATATTAATGTACTTAATTTAATAAATTTAAGCAACTGTATAATTGTAATCAGTATTATAAATATAAGACATTTAAAACCGAAAAAAAAATTAACTGCACTATTTAGCTTAGCATTTTACAGCTCCCTTAATAAGAAGCCAACATTATTATTGGTTGGTCCAGATTTTATAATGTGTATGCATTTTCGAATATGAAGAACAGTTTGTGCATGATGTGAGATGACTAATAACGGCTCATCCGTTGTGATAGCAAAAATGCTGCAAGCAAAAGTGAAATTAGAGAATATGGGGAAAATATGACCAATTACGACCAAAAGTTATTATTCAGGTTTTTACGTATTTAGATTATATTAAATTCTCTTAACAGATTTATTAATTATTTTAATTTAGTCAATTTAACAAAAATAAATTGCGACCGATACTTAAAATATGAAGTAAGATATTTAAATCTGAAAAAAAATTAACTACATTATTTAACTTAGCATTCGAAAGCTCATTATTATTGGTTGGTTCAAGTTCCCAGATTTTATAATGTGCATCTTTGAATATGAAGAATAGTTTGTGCATAATTCCCGATTTTATTGTTCATTGTCATGCTTGCTCTTCATCTCTTATAAATTGTAAGCCTTTTCAAATATAACGACGAATGTGTCGACAACGAATAGCCGAGATGTCTGTTAAAAAGTTCATCCGTTGTTGTACCAAAAATGCTGCTACTAAAAAGTGATATTTGATAACATTTTAAAGATAATATTCTCTAATATCACTTTTGGTATCAACATTTTTTAGCAACAACAACCATTTAAAGTTGTCAGTTTGATAGTCCCAAACGACGGAATAAAATTTAAGAATTTAAGATCTGTTGCTGTTCGGAACCGGAAAGTCGAAGTATTTAACTGTTCATTTTCATACTTGCTCTTGATCTTTTACAAATGTAAGCATTGTTAGAATATAACGACGGATGTGCCAACAACGGACCGATATGTCTGTAAAAAGTTCATCCGTTGTTGTGCCAAAAATATTGCTAGCAAAAGTGATATTGGAGAATATTTTAAAGGTAACACCCGTTGCATTTGGAGTTGCTAAGTTAAGACGTATTGCATTTGAAGTTAGTCACTTTCATAATTCAAAACCTCAGAATAAAATTTAAGAATTCAAGGTTTTGTTGCTGTTAAGAACAGGGAAGTCTTGAATTATTTTATTGTTCATTTTCATGCCTGCTCTTGATCTCTTACAAATTGTAAGAATTTTTAGAATACAACGACAAATGTGTCGACAACGGATAACCGAGACGTCTGCTAAACAGCTCATCCGTTGTTGTACTAAAAAAATGTTGCAAGTAAAATGATATTAGAGAATATTTTAAAGATAACACCCATTGCATTTGAATTGCTATGATAATTCAAAACTTCGGAACAAAATTCAAGAATTCAAGATCTTTCGCTGTTCAGAACCGGGAAGTCTGGGGTTAAACATACATCGAAGGACATATATAAAAGGCCCATTTTTCCTCATGAAATTCAAGAATGGATTTTGTCCAGCTTTTACATTTCAATAACCTATTTCCTCAGAATTTCTATTTATTTATTTTACTGATACTTTGGTTTACAAAATTTCTTCTTCTTCTTCTTTTTTTTTTTTGGCAAATTTCGTTTTGCAGGAAGGAGGGAGAAGTTACTTTTTCAATTTATCCGATTCTCCCCCTTCTTTTCTGTGGGGAGGTTTCAACTCCCGCGCCAGAAGACCACCTGCTTCTTTTTCGATTTTTAAACTTGCCACGAAACAGTTTGTCTTCAGTGTCAGTAGGAAGAGGTTTTTGCATTTTATAAATACATACCTCAAGAAAAAAAAAAATTGTTTGCGGATTTTTTGGCTGAGAATCGCAACAATTTTGTTTGAAGAAATTGAATATCGGTTTCGACTCAACGTCAAATGGATAGTTCCATCCCCTTCAGAAAATGCAACAGAATCTTTGGAGAAGACAAAAATTGAAAATATTTAGATCAATTTTTCTTCTTCTGTCTCGATTTCCAGTTTTGGTAATGCCTAATTTTCTCCAATAAAGCTAATATCTAAGTATGCCTTGTAATTCAATTCATTGAAAGTCTAACAATATTACCTACATGATTTTGTTGATGTATTTTTATATGCATATAATATCTTGTTTAAAAAATAAAACATCAATATCTTGTTTAACAAATTTGTTCAAGTTATTAAGACTTTTTTTGAGCCAAAAATCCATTAAGGCAATAGCTTCAATCCTTCGTCTGCGACATGATAGCCAATTGGCTAGCGCTCTGGCCATTGGTGCCACAGGCATTAGATTCGAATTGTGACGGTGGCATGAATGTTTGTAGATGATGTAGCCCAACGTGTGCGCAAAATGACCGTAGAGCGACAGATCAAGCCAAATTCCGATTTCATTGTTCATTTTCAAGCTTGCTTTTGATCTCTTATAAATTGTGAGCCTTTTTTAGAGTATAACGGCGAATGCATAGACAACGGATAATCGAGACGTCAGTTAAAAAGCTCATCCGTTGTTGTACCAAAAATGTTGCACTCAAAAATGATATTAGTGAATATTTTAAAGATAATTCCCATTGCATTTGAAGTTGCTCAGTTTGATAATTCAAAACCTCGGAACAAAATTTAAGAATTCAAGATATGTCGCTGTTCAGAACCGGGAAGTCTGGGGTTAAACATACATCGAAGGACATATATAAAAAGGCCCATTTTTCCTCATGAAATTCAAGAATGGATTTTGTCCCCCTTTACATTTCAATAACCTATTTCCTCAGAATTTCTATTTATTTATTTTACTGATACTTTGGTTTACAAAATTTCTTCTTCTTTTTTTTTTTTTTTTTTTTTTTTTTTGGCAAATTTCGTTTTGCAGGAAGGAGGGGAGAAGTTACTTTTTCAATTTATCCGATTCTCCCCCTTCTTTTTCTGTGGGGGAGGTTTCAACTCCCGCGCCAGAAGACCACCTGCTTCTTTTTCGATTTTTAAACTTGCCACGAAACAGTTTGTCTTCACTGTCAGTGGAAGAGTTTTTTGCATTTTATAAATACATACCTCCAGGAAAAAAAATCTATGCGGATTTTTTGGCTGAGAATCGCAACAATTTTATTGAAGAAATTGAATATCGGTTTCGACTCAACGTCAAATGGATAGTTCCATCCCCGTTGGAAAATGCAACAGAATCTTTGGAGAAGACAAAAATTGAAAATATTTAGTTCAATATTCCTTTTCTGTCTCGATTTCCAGTTTTGGTAATGTCTACTTTTCTCCAATAAAGCTAATATCTAAATTTACAAGGACATTAAGTATGGCCTGTAGGGTTTGATTTGTCGCTCTACGGTAATTTTCTGAACACTTTGGACTAATTAGACCAGGACTTACAGTTTAACGTGGATTTTGAACCACTAACAATCATACATCTAATCTGAAGCCTGTGGTATCAAAGGCCAGAGCGATAGCCATTGGCCATCAGGCCGCTTAATAAGTATAAGTTTGCATAGACACGCCATCTATCGGACTGAAAGAAAAAAAGAAAAGTTATTAAGGTAATGTGGAGACAAAAGAGTTGGCCTGAAAGCCCTTGAAATCTGAGAACCTTGGAGATAGATATTAGTTAAACACAATTGTGTTTAGATTACTCCGAGATTTAGAATTTGTGTTCTGATGAGAATCTGAAATTGTTTAACTGATTTCGTTGATGTATTTTTTTTTTTTTATCTAATGTCGTGCTTAAAAAAAAAATTAAAACTTCAATGATATCTTGTTTAACAAATCTATTGAAGTTGTTAAGATTTTTATTTAAGCCAAATATCCATTAAGCCAATTGCACTAATCCTTCATCTAAATGCCATTCCTCGATTTCATGATCTCTACTGGATGTTCAAATTTGGAATTTTCAGATTTGGTAAGGCAAACAACATTGTCATATTCTCAAATTTTATTGTTAAATTGCAATCTTTGGTATGGTTGGCGCAATAATAATGCTTTAAACAAAATGAATTGGTAATGACTAATTTTCTACAATAAATCCAATATCTAAACTTATGTGGACATTAAGTATGCCCTGTAATTCAATTCATCGCAAATTTAATAATATTGCCTGATTTTTTGTTGTTTTTTTTTATTTAATGTTTTATTTAAAAAAATTTAAACTTCAATAATAACTTGTTTAACAAATTTGTTCAGGCTGCTACGACTTTTAAGCCAAAAAAATATCATTAAGCCAATAGCTCTAATCCTCCATCTAGTATAGCCATTTTCCAACTTTATGATATGTCTACTGGATATTCAAATTTGATATTTTTAAAATTGGTAAGGCAAACAGTTTTGTTTGATCATCACATTTTATTTTTTAAGTTTGCACATGTTTGGCGTGATTGGCGCCAGAATGTTTTAGCCTAAATTTGAATCCAGGTCAAATGGTTGGTGATCCCTGCAGTTAGGGGGCACTTCTGCAGGTCTGAACCCTCAAATCCCGGGTGAGCATTCCAAAGAGATGATTCTGAGGAGCATGCAAATCGTAGTAAAGGTCCCACTCACCCATCGCAGATCTATCTGTAAGTTCACTGGCCCATTGCCTCTGCAGTAAAGGAGACAATACTCTAAAAGGATCCCTCCTCGGGGAAGGGCAAATGAGCCGTTGTCCATTTGTACCCCTTCCACCCTGTTTTCCCACCCCCACATCACTCCGAGCGAACTGCCTCTAGCTTCGGGGCTCGAGATAAGGATATTGAATTAGAACGGTTCACGTCTTGAAGAGCATTATCTTCGAGAAGCTCATCCATGAACTGCAGGAGAGAGGAAGCCAGTGCAGGTTGTAATGGCGAGCATTTCCAGAAAATAATGGTTCAACATTCCCTTACAGACGCAGAATTTAAATCATCAGATCTCTGGCTAATTTTAGAGTGCTGACTTACTATTAACTCCGGAAAACTGCCTGACGTCCTATTCATATTTAGGATAACTGTCTCGATTCAACTAAGCAAAACTTTATTAAAGTGAATGTAATAATATTCTCTAGAAATTCATAGAGTGGTTCATGTTTGCTCGATGCCAGTGTTAAATAATTAATCCAACAAGAAATACATGCAACTATCAATAATTGCAACTAACAGAAAGCAGATTTAACTATTTTATATTGATTGTCATTTTGTTAAACATTTTTTTAACTAAGAATTCATTTAATATCTTAAAAATTAGGTATTAACGGTCGAGTTTATTGCCGGTTTATAGCAACAATGTAATAATTTTATATATGTATGTTGCAATAATATTATATTGTATTACGTTGCATTAATATTATATTGTACTAATATTTTATTGTATTATGTTGTAGTAATATCATATTGTATTACGTTGTAATAATATTTTTAGTTATGGGATGCATAACAGTGTAATAATTTTTTTATTTCAATCTTCATTAATATTTGAGGATTTATATGTTAACAATTAACTTATGTTAAACACTGTGAATTTTACTATTTTTTACCATGGTAAATGTTTTTTAAATGAATTATGTTTAACACATAATTAGAATGCATGAGCATTTTTAATACATGCATACATTCATAATTTTTAATATTTATTTAATGATGAAAATTCAATTCATTTCAATACATGCATACATTCACAAGTTTAAATATTTATTTAATGATAAAAAAAAACAAGACACTCAATTCACTTCAATTAGCACAATTCACTAAGTGAATCCTCCAGTAAAATGTATAATTTTTTTTGGTGATATCCTTTTCTAGATAAACAAAGTCATTTATTTTAGTTCCATTTTTTTAAATGATAAAAGTATACTTGTCGAAAATTCTATATATCCAGAACACTTTTGAAACTTTTACCATTTTTTTGACTCTTTGAACTCTTACCACTTGAACTGTAACCGTATTTCGTCTAAGAACTTTGTCACCTTACTTCATTGTTGGTAATCACCCATGGTAGACACGGATTATATGTTTGCATTTTTATATTATTTTTATGTATCTATATCGTCATTTGTAATGAGTCCAATAAAAAATTAGGAAAAGTATTGCAAATATATTTGAATTGACTGACTACATCTCGATCTTTTGGATACCTTCTCTACGATTCGTTGGACTAGAAATGTAACAAAAATTTTACACGAAATTTTCTAGTTTAGAGGATTGCTTGGTGAGGTAAAAGTATTATTTGTCGAATAATTGTATCGCTGTTGGATTAAGTCGTCATTGTAGTCAGTCACTTATCAACTTATCAGATCAACAAAAGGAAGATTAACAAATCAACTTAAGATCAACAAGAGCAACGTTTAACAAATCAACTTAAGATCAACAAAAGTATCTTTTAACAAATCAACTTATCAGATCAAACAAATCAACTTGAGACCAACAAAAGGATTTTTAACAAATCAATTTATTGATCAACAAAAGGATTTTTTAACAAATCAATTTATCAGATCAACAAAAGGAACGTTTAAAAAAATCAACTTAAGGTGAACAGAAGGAACGTTTAACATATCAACTTAAGATCAACAAAAGGAACGTTTAACAAATCAACTTAAGATCAACAAAAGGAAAGTTGAACAACTTATCATATCAACAAAAGGAACGTTTAACAAATCACCTTAAGATCATAAAAGGAACATTAGCTACATCCAACCTCCATCAAAACTTAAAAGACACCATTTTTTACAGAATAAAAGCAATATTTTTTTTGCAACTTTGCATTATTTTTTTTTATCTTCATTGATTTCTTATGATTGAGAACATTTTAAATTCTATTAAAGTGTAGTAGTCGATGGCAAGTACAAGAGCCAAAATTGCCACCAGTACCTGAGAAACGTAGGAAAATCGTGTCTGCGTTAAAAGTTTCTGGTACAGGAATCAACTTATCAGATCAACAAACTTATCAACAGAAGGAAGAAATCAACTTATCAGATCAACAAAAGGAACGTTTAACAAATCAACTTAAGATTAACAAAAAGGACGTTTAACAATTCAGCTTAAGATCAACAAAAGGAACGTTAGCTACATGCAACCTCCATCAGAGGTTAAAAAGACATTATTTTTTACAGAATAAAAGTAATATTTTTTTTTGCAACTTTGGATTATTTTTCACCTCCATCGATTCCTTATGATTGAGAACACTTTAAATTCGATTACTTTGGCTCTTGTACTTGCAGTTGATGGGCTTGCAAGATCCAAAATTGACACCAGTACCTGAGAAAGGCAGGAAAATCGTGACTGCATTAAAAGTTTCTGGTAGGAATCAATCGGCTTGGCCATCGTCTCTCAGGTTTCTGGATGTTTATTTTCCTCGCGCCACGTGCCAGTATTCCCACGGAAAACCCATGCTTAGTGGAGGCTCACAAGAATCGATGAATCGATTGTGTGTTGCAAACCCTAAATCATGAATTGGTTTATTTAGTATCGATAAAAATGCATTCAAGGATGTACTCGCGTGCGGTAAAGTTAATTTTCATAAAACGGCAACATGTTATCCGAAGCATTCAAATTACCTTAAACCTAATGCATCTTAAATTTTCAGCTATGCCACAACGCACTTCAAGTTTCTGTTCTAGATCGAGCTCTGCAACATTTTCGGTGATGTTAAATTGGAAAACTAGCATATTGCATAACTTGAGCGAAGTTTCTTAGCGAAATAGTTCGTTTACCTCTTAGTTCTGTGAGAAATGTAGTTAAGTTCCAAATAATTTTCTAGATTATTTCATATAGAACTCCACTGTATCAAATTAAGCAATTGCTTTGTAGAAAGTCCTTAACAAGTATATTGGTGAAAATTGGGTTTTCAACAAAATTCGTGTAGGACAGCTCCTTTAAGGTAGCTCTATCATTTGAAATGATTTTCCTATTTTTTTCATATATTTATACTTTTAAAACCCTTTGAAATAATATATTAGTTATATATAGGTTGAAATAGGATCAATTCTAGAGTATTGTAGTATTTTTTTTTCTCGAGGGAAGAATTTTGCATTTCATTATCAGGAGAGAGGAATTAATATTCTTTGACAAGTACATAATAGTAACCAATCACTCAAATTTGAAAGAAGAACGAGCAGTATTGTGGGTAGTTATATTATAGTTATGCAAGTGTTTTGTACTACTGATAACAGCCTGTCATTTAATCTGATAGCAGATATCCAGTGTCATGTATAATGAGACTTATGAAATTAGCTATTGTCTGTGCGACCTTCACAGGTCGAAACAATTACAGATGGAATATGGGCTATACCATGAGTTGTTCCACAGTAATTGGTGATAGACCAGAGATTAGATTTTGCTAAAATTTTATTTATGTCAAAAACTTTTTTAAGTTTTTACTTAAACGTAATGTAAACACTCTTGTACTCTCACACTATGTAAAATATATCCCAGTGACTTGTATACATGTAGATACATATGTATAATGCATGTATTGAAGTAAAAGAATAATGCTATTCTAAAATATAGCTGAGTTCCATCAAATCATTTAAAACAGAAATAAAAATAAATGTAATGCGTTTTAATTGATAGTACTTCATCTCTCAATAAATCTTTTGAAAACCTTTTTATTTTAATCCATACACAAGATCAGTCAAAATAAGACTTAAATGTCATTAGATTCTGAGAAAAATTTAAATGGTTATGATATGGCGGTATAGAAAAAAATACAAAAATTAAATTGAATATTTTGAATGCATACATTACGTATTCAAATACCACGGCGACCTGATTATCAATTGGATAGGGGCCTTCGATACCACATGCTACAGGTTCGAATCCTAGCGGTGGCATGGATGTTTATTAGCGGTTCACAAATCCAAATAGCTTTTAGTGTGCAAAAAAAAAAAAATAAATAAATAAATAAATAAATAAATGACCATAGAGACAAAAGCCAAAACCAAAAACCTAATACCACGTGACGAAACGGCCGTACCTCGTCTTCTCATGACTCCAGAAACAAGCTGAAAACTGTTTTCGAAAACTTAAAGATCTTATTAAGCAATAAAAGAAAACTCGATTTTTTCCCCATCGAAAATCGTGATTTGAATGTAGTTAGCAACCTTAACTCCGCCAAATTATATACACACGAACGAAGAATAATAATGAAAAATGCAAACTACATACTTGACGAGACAAGACAAAAAAAAGATGGCTCATTCTCGAAGCGAGTCGCCAAAGTGGGCGATAAAGAGCCGAGAAGGCGAAAACGGCACTGATTTAATTACGCCTCCGGAACAAAAACAAGTCCAAAAAACAAAAGGGCGGCCGCACGTTTAGCGCTCGGTCTGAGAGCGTTTATGAGAAAAAACGGAAGCTTAGCTCTCGTAAAAACGTAATAAGTTAATCTTCTTTTTTGTACAGTGGAAACGTTTCGCCGATTATGAGATTATTTAAGTTGCTCTAACTACAGGACGGCTTACTTTTATTTTTAGTATATGTATATACATACATATAAACAGAGAGAAAAGAAAATAATTGATGTAATCGCGATTTGAACGTTGTTGGTTACCTTAATTCCGCCAAATTAACTAAAATTAATTAATTCTAACCACTTTATTGCTATGAAATGCATTTTTTTCCAAAAAATAATATTGTGAAATGATTTGATGAGCTTTTCCTCATCTGTATAATCTTATTTATATCTATATTTATGCAGGATTAAAACGTAAATCCTTTTACTATAATCATCTTTTTCAAGGTAAGTATAATAAGAACAATGACAATAAATACGAATCTACTAAATCTTCACCAACTAACAAGGAAAAAAAAAATCGCTATTTACTTTTTTGTTTTTATTCTTACACATTTATACAGTAGATATATAAAACTTTTATGCTAATTAAAATGGCATGTTCTTAATCCTTTAAACGCTCCTGTTTGTAGACTCATATAACATGTGTATAAGATTCTATCCACCCACCCGAGCATTTCTACTTCTTTTTTACCATCCTCGATTCTCCTAATGTAACAGGTGGGCTGAGAAGTTCATAGGCTGACATATAGATGGCGCTACTAGTATTAAATCCATACGCTTTTTAGTTAGCCCTAACCTTCAAAAAGAAGTGCGTGTATACATTTGACAGCTGTTGCACTATTTGTATGGGAGTTATAGTATTTTTAGTGAAGCAACTTTGTAAGTTTGAAAAAAAATGGATGAAAAGGAATTTCGTGTGTTAATAAAAAGCATTGCTTTTTGGTGGAAAAATACTCTTGAAGCCAAGGCTTGGCTTGATAAACATTATTCGGACTCTGCACCAGAAAAATCAACCGTAGAGAAGTGGTTTGCTAAATTTAAACGAGGCGAAATGAGCACCAAGGATGATGCCGAAATGAGCAGTGGACGCCCCAAAGAGGCTGTTACCGACGAAAACATCAAAAAGTCCACAGAATAATTTCTGATAACCGTAAAGTGAAGTGGATTGAGATAGCTGGAGACCCTAAAGATATCAAAGGAACGTGTTGGGCATATCGTGAATGAATATTTGGATATGTAAAAGCTCTGTTCAAAGTGTGTGCCGCGCGAGCTCACAATCGACCAAAAACAACAACGAAGTAATGATTCTAAGCAGTGTTTGGAGCTGTTCAATCATATTAAACCGATTTTTTGCGTCGATATGTGACAATGGATGAAACATGGCTCCATCATTTCACACCGGACTCCGATCGACAGTCAGCCGAGTGGATTGCACGTGATGAACACTAAAAATGCTATAACTTCACTAAAAATGCTATAACTCCCATACTAATAATGCAACAGCTGTCAAATTTATACACGTGTCTTTTGAAGGTTAGAGCTAACTAAAATTCATATGGATTTAATACTAGTAGCGCCATCTATATGTCAGCCTATGAACTTTTTCAGCCTACCTATCTTATAGAATCTTCAGTATTTTCTAAAGTAGCTACAAGTAAAC
Organism: Caerostris extrusa; assembly: GCA_021605095.1. Classification (NCBI taxonomy): domain Eukaryota; kingdom Metazoa; phylum Arthropoda; class Arachnida; order Araneae; family Araneidae; genus Caerostris; species Caerostris extrusa. The sequence continues at coordinate 12,571 of BPLR01014287.1, read as the reverse complement.
TTTATTTACCTGGCGCTGTTTTAGAAAATATTATTTATTTTTATTTTTATTTTTTTTTTTTATTCATTTATATAATGAATTCAACTTTGATCTTTAATTTTATAAAAATGGACTCAGCAAAAACTCAATCGTTATCCCACAGAGCCAAAGCCATACATGCAGATGAATTTCGTGAACAAGTAAATCTAAATTTAAACACAATATCTAACGAATGCAAAATGGAAAATAGGTCTGAATAAAGTACATTTATAAAGCGTAGACATTATCGTTTTATGTAATCCAGCAGATTTCAATTTATCGAACAAATATATATACATAGCAATAGTATACAAATGCAAATACAAATATATATATTTATATATTTGCATTCTATTTGCTTAGGACTAACATTTGGCTATATATGTATGTATGTGTGTATGTATAAACATTGCTGCATAGAATTTAATCAACTACTTTTTGTCTTGCCAACAAGATGTCAACTGGAAGACATGAAATTCAGAATAAAAGGCAGTATTTTCCATTTGAAAAATGAAGGAAGAGTAGCATTCGTACAAATGCTTGACTGCCCAAGAGAGAAGAAGAATATACAATGTACCTCAGTAAAAACAAGACTTCTCTTAATTGCAATGGTTGCCTGATGTCTGTCTCTTTATATTCTGCACCAGATTATCCACCACTTATTGAAATTAGAATATTCATTCTTTTAAAGAAGCATCTCTTTCAGTTGGTGCGTGTTCTACATTGAATAGAATCGTGCCAAAAAGTCTCCACAAAGAATCACATACATGTTCTACGGGATTTAAATCAAGGAAAATCCATTTAGTGATACCATACGCTGGAGAATCCATTTTAGTGATACCTTCACTTTCTAGAAGCTCCTAGAAAACTTTCAGTTCTGGGTTAAAAAGAAGATGTTTATGGTAGGCTCTGTCTTGAAGTTCAACAATTTGTGTACAGAATAAGTAAGCCGTGTTACATGAAAATGATGTCCTGAAGGCATGCGATTGTGTGATTAAGAAAAAACATCACCATGCCACAATACTAATGACATAACAGGTTCGGATCAGCAGCAGTTATCTGCAACAAAATCAGCTGAATGATGAGCGTAATCATCAAAATCATGGCGGGACTCTTCTTCAATCGAGTGACGGTTTCCCTGAATCCAGACTCAACAGTTAGCATGACCATTGAGACAAAAAGTAGCTTTAACCAACCAACAAAATTATCTGTGATCAAATGTCATCATAGCAAGGTTTGATTTAGTTTGTCGCTCTACTGTCATTTTGTGCACATTTTAGGCTAATTAAACTGGGAACTACAGTTTAATATGGATTTTGAACCACTAACGAACATCCATGCCAAAAGGCAGGATCGAATCTGAAACTTGTAGTACCAAAGCCTGGAGCGCTAGCCAATTGGCCATTACGCCACCATCATAGCAAGGAATGCACCATGAAGGAATGAATGCATTTATGAATCACCGACATCCTTTTATGCAATGGAATAATATGTTTAATTTCTCATGGATAAAACTGGAAAATTCTTTGCATGATGGATCAGACATTGGATGTACTGCTAACTACGGACGCGCTTTCACTATCATGTGGCTAATGACTGTTAATCCGTTAGCGGCATCATCCAAACAAGGAATCGTTCTCTTCCTCTATCTGGTAAAGTTGTCCGGATGTTATGAGATTTCAGCATCATGCAGAGCAAGGAAAGTCGATGGACAGCTTCGTAAAGTAATCCTTCATCACTACCTTTTAGTTCTTGGCAGAACAGATTTAGTGGTAAAACTTTTTCTTGCAATGGCTATGGTAAAGTCCATCACCAATGCTGTTGGCCCTTTAACAATGCATGCTCTTTTCTGTCTCATCCGACGAATAATATATATTAAAGGATGTGAGCTAAACGTTATTGCTGATTCGTTGATTATATTTATATTAAAAATATCTTTAGGTTTCATTTACTGGCGAACAAGGTCACTAAATATTTTTATTCGATAAATGACCGAAGTAGTGTTAGAATTATCAATAGTAAAAACATTGTCGTAAGAATTGAAGACTCAAGTAAACAGGCAAAAGAAACTGAGAAAAACTTTTTTTTAGTCGATAAGGCTCATCCTTAAACCAATAAATTTTCCCTACACTCCCAAACAAAATAATATCCGTTTTGCCAATATTCCACACGATTGGAGGTCGAAATATAGAGAATCTTCTTTAAACTATGTTCTTTGTATATTTTAATTTGCGACTTTATTTGTTACTCCAAGCCACCGCAGCTTTAATGCTGTCCATGATGTTTTTACTGACTTTTATCAGGCGGAAAAGTCGAAGTTGCTCGCGACATAAGACGCTGTCAGCTAACAAACCAAGAACCACACTAACTCAATTCTTTACCACACAACAACTCTAATTAATGTACGCATTCAGCAAGCACTGGACAGAGATTATCCAAGTACACAACTCTATTTGAATCCGTTCGATTCGACCGCTTCGTGTGGAATATATTTTTATAATATCTTCCACAAGTTTGCAGGTCGAAATATACAGAATCTTCTTTAAATTACATTATTTGTACATTTTAATTTGCCCCTTTATTTTTATTCTAAGCCTTTACAGTTTTAATGCTGTCCAAGATGTCTTACTTGTTTTATCAGGCGGAAAAGTCAAAATTGCTTGCGACACAAGACGCTGTCAGCTAACATACCAAGAACCACGCTAAACTCAATTATTTACCACACTGTAACTGTAACTAAAGAACGCATTCAGAAAGCACGTCACCATATCCCAGTCACTACGGTTGATGAGCTGTGGCATCGTGTTGAAGTTGCATGGGCATCTATACCTGTACATGCCATCCAATCTCTGTTTGACTCAACGCCCAGGCTTATAAGTGCTGTTATTACTGCCAGAGGTGGTTGTTCTGGAAACTGATTTCTCAGGATCTATGCACCCAAATTTCTCGAAAATTTAAACACTTTTTATTTCAGTATAATATATTTGCCCAATAAAGTTCTTCCCTGGTGTAGCAATTATAATGGCCAGTAGTGTACATTTTAATTTGCCCTCTAATTTTATTCTAAGCCTTTACAGTTGTAATGCTGTCCAAGATGCCTTACTGGTTTTATCAAGTGGTAAAGTCGAAATTGCTTGCGACAGAAGACGCTGTCAGCTAACAAACAACGAACCACGCTTAACTCAATTCTTTACCACACTACAACTGTAACTAAAGAACGCATTCAGCAAGCACTGGACAGAGACAGTATCGAATCTCGCCTCTTAATTAATTTGGGTTTTCTTAATCCAAAGCGACGGACGACTGCATCCGATTGCAGTGACTCGTCCGGTGGTCATCTGCCCCGCCCCCTTCGCGTTCCATGGCCTAATGGAATTACCGACCCTCCCTGGGGGAGGCAAAAACACCCTCAGAAGGGTAAGCAGATTAATGCTTGGCAACGAAATTTAATTTGGAGGGAACGGAAAGTTGTACGAAAATGCAAATGCATTAGCGGACAGATTAGTGGGGTGGATTCTTTCCAACATAAAAGTTAGCGTAAGAATTTCAGTTGTTAGAATTTTTTTTTTTTTTTTTTTGTATGCATTTGAAGCTCTATTTTTGTAACATCCATTACTCCGAGCACCGTTTATTAACAAGTATTAATTATATGAAAAAAAAAAAAAGTTCTAAAATCTGACTAAAAAAAAATATATATATATATATATATATATATATATATATTACAGAAATTAAAAATATCTCGTAAAAATTCCTTATATAATATATCTACCTTGAATAAACACTATAAAAAGAAGTATGAGTATGAGTGAGTATCTACATAAAACATTAATTCTTTATAGAATGTTTATATTTTTATTTACTGAACAGCAAGTCACAAGTTTTAAATAAGCTTACCAGAATTAACGTAAAAATACTTCTTATTTTGTAAGAATAATTATAAATTTTAAATTATTTTATGAATTGTAATCCTAGCATATTGTTATCACAACAGCAGATAAGTAAGAGCAGAATTGGCCAAACCAAATGATCTTGCGGGCCACTTTGAAATGCATCATAACTCCGCAGGCCCCATATAAAAATCATATATTCTATATTAGATTTACATCCACTATAGATAGTTTTTTGAAGTGAAAAATTGAAACATAATGAGTTATTATTGTTGTGTTTACTATTATTCTCGCATGTCAACATAGATAATATATTAATAATGAATACTAAACGCACATTGTAAAGAAATGTATAGCACTAAAAACGTAATATAAAAAATATATAAATATAAACGAAATAAAAAAAAAATGAAAACATTTAAAGATATTTATTCTACTAGTGCGATATTTGTTTGAGAAAGAATATTATTTTAAAATCAAAGTTAATTTTTTCTCATCATTTCGACAGTTCATTTTTGAATATATGGATGCACACATAATGCATTTTTTTTATACATTGGTTTTTCACTACTTTGGCAACTATTTTGTAAAAGTGTGATAAATCTCACGGGCCCCAAAAATGTTCAAGGCGGGCCGCGGGTTGACCGCCCCTGAGTAAAGGCTCTGAGAAGAATTTCTCAGTTGCTCAGAAAAATATTCATTCATCTAAACTTATTTATATATATTATATATATATAACATATATATTCACTTCATAAACAAAAAATAACTTCTCTTGTATCTGTTTATCTGTAATAAGCACATAATTCAATAAATATATTACTTGAGAAGAAGAATTTCTTGGAATTTTCGGAATCGTTTCGTAACCTATAAGTTTTTAAAATAAATGAATGCAGGGAAAAGAAGCCAAAAAAGGCGACACAGCGCCAATTCTAGTACGAAAAGGACGGGAGATGTTTGCCCTAACTATTTTATGACTACTGTATGATATCACCCTTCAACACGAGTCTAACGAAATAACATTCCCAATATTTATCGCGCCTATCTTGGGAAGAAAAACGGGCAACTTTCGATTCGGTTTCGTTTGTGGCTTTTCAAACTTGGCTGTACTGGCTCGGGCGAATAGCGAAGAATTTTTTCCCGAAGGATAAAATTGAATTTCTTTCTCCTACCATTCATTTACTTTATTGTAGACACGTAATTCATATATTTCTGTTTAGAACAGTACACATTTTATGAATTTTTTTTTTTTTTTTTCAAAGCTTATAAAGAAGTGTTTAATAAGAATCGAATCAATTCATCAAGTTAAATATTCAAGTGCTCAGTTTGTTTTTGATTCATGATTTAAAGACTAGAAAATTGAGGATCATCATTTTGGGTCTGAATCTATATTTTTTCCAGCAGTTGGCAGTTAAAAATCAAGAATAAATTTAAATTAGTTGTTTTTATTTTTGAAATGAAAACTGACATTTTAATAAGCTAGAAAATAGTTTTTTTTTTTTTTGTTCTAATGCAGCTGGAAAAAACTTAGACAATTGTCTTAGATGCCCTAAGGCAAGCGCTGCACCGACGTTACTCACGTAGCACTACCCAGGAGGTACGTGTAGCTTGAAGATAAGCTACGGACGCGGAGTAACAACATCCCCGCAACACTCTACGATCCTGTTAGACCAGGACCTACAGTTTAAAGAAGAGGATTCTGCACCACTACAAACATACAATGAACTCTTGGGACTCGAACTCGAAACATGTGATACCGACCGCCAGAGAGCTAGCCACTTAGCCATTCAGGCCCCTACTAGAAAATATAACGTTAATTAAAAGATTGAAACATCATCTTTTTTATCCCTTTTGTGATGACAATAAAGTAACAAATGTTAAATAACTAAACAATAATAATAATAGTATAATAATAAAAATAATGATTAATAGCAACTTTTAGTTTCACACTATTTAGTAGTTTAACCGCTTTGACAAGTCTTATGGCCGAGTGGCTAGTGATCTGGCGATGCCACATGTCTTGGGTTCGAGTACCGGCGATGCCATAGATGCATGTATTGGTTCGAATCTACCTTAAACCGTTTGACGGTAGAATGTTGGGCGTAGTGATGGCAGCCCTACCCCCGTAAAAAGAAAACATCATCTGTCTCAAAATCTGCCAGAATGTTTGCAAGAAGAATTAAGAAAAAGTTTGCAAGAATTAAGAGAAAGTCTGCGAAAAGAGAAAGGTTACAAGAAGAACACAGTTAGAGTAGTTGTTGATTTTGTACTAAGGCAAGCATTTTTAAGGGCTCGTATCGTTGACAGTTAAAGCACCTTAAGGAACAGGTATGTACGGTAGAATTTGCATAATTAAGGGTTTTTTAAAAGAAAAGAGACAAGAAATTTTGAAATGAAATCTTTTTGTCTGGAATTTTTTTTCAAAGGAAATGACCCAATATTTACATTCAAAGAATTGAAAGAAATATAATGATCTTCTACAACAGAACGTGTAGAAAATGCATATTAGTAAAAATGCAAATTAATAAAAATTCATTGAATACTATATAAAATTAAAAAGACTTTCTCCACGAATGTAATGTAAATGAATAAGTAAGAATATAAGTTAGTAATCATAAGACACTGTCCTTAATCCAATAGGGTTTTATGAAAATTTAATATCTGAAAAACTTTTTTCACTTTCAGCATTGTTGAAGTTTTATCACTGCTGATGGTAGATTTGAGGATATTAGATATTATATGAATTTTAGAATATTATTATATTATTTTAGGATGGTAGATATTATATCACTGCTGATGGTAGATTTTAGGATGACCGCATATTTTGGGGGAGATATGCTGAAAAGCTATCTCGTCCTTGCCCATAAATCACGATTCAGAAATTCCTATCCATTCAATGGAGGGGATGAGGTCACCAGTAATCAAATCGGATACAGTGACGTCAGAGGCACTACCCTGGAGCAGTACTTCTTGGGAGGGGGAGGCAATTAGCGGATGACATTTTCCTGCTGGATACTCGAAGAGCGTTTGGGAGGGTGCAAAAACCATCGCGTTTCTTGGGTCCAGAATTTTGGCAGGAGGTGGGAGATGAGTCAAGAACACTCGGGGGCATCCGGACCCCTCTAGCAACGTTCCGGGGAACACCCTGAGGGGAAATAAAACTGTCCTTTCCGGTAGGTGGGTTGCAATCATCAGTATGTGTCAGCATAATGCCACTCCACAGAAGACGGCTTTCACATCGGTTGGTTGATGAGTGCGTAAGTTTTTTGTCAACAACTGTGCCTTCATCCATCGGCCGATATTGCTGTCAGGCTAAGTGGTTGAACGCTTTAGTAAAGTAACCAGCTTTTCACTGACCAAAGATAATCGGCAAAACTGTAAATCGGACAGTTTGCAAGCACCAAATCTTTATTTTTTTGGACGTGAGCTTCGTCGCTTGAAGTTGGTGGTGGACCAGAGGGCTCTTCGTCTTCAACGCGTTCTCTGCCTTCTTTTTAAACTGTTTATACCACTTCTAAGCATTTCTTTCGATATAGGACTGCTCACCGAATACCTTCTGCAACACTCTATACGTTTCCCGCAAACAAAATTGAATGCAAAGTTCTTTGCTCAATTAATTCAGGCATTTCAAAAATTGCCGGAATCATTTTTAGCGTCTCACAAAGCCAAGCGTAACTCAAATACTAATGAATATTTTGGCGTCAAATTTTCCATAGATATGAAGGACAGTGGCAGCAATCTAAAAAAAAAAAAAAGAAAAAAAAAATTGAAAGTCCATGAGCTCCTGGGAATTTTAAATTGAAAATTGGTCTTTGCGTTTTGGACAGAAGTATGACAAAATAGAAAAATAATACTATTTGATACAAAACTGATTCCATCCTTGAAATTATTACTTTAACGTGTAAACAGACGATTCTGCTGCGAAAATATTTTTCATAAAATTAATGAATATTTCCCTTGCCTCCCCTCTCCTACTCTTTGACTGAAACAGCTCCAGAAGAATCTATTCATGGCATCACCTTTGATGTACGAAGGGTGTTTTCGGTTCAAAAGCAGAGATGTTTTCTGAGTTGGATGGAGGGTGTTCTTTTCTGTGCTTTCGATAGAATAGCGAAGGGGGGAGGTCAATAAAAAAAGTTCTTTTTGGATGTCCGGGACCTTCCTATTTTCACTCCTTTGCCATGGATTTCAAAAGGATTCTTCTTCTTCTTTTCTTTTCGTTTTTGCAGCGCTCGAATATTTTTGCATAAGAACACGTCTTTGTCACCGAATATATTCCCGGTGATAACGGCGATGAAATTTATTCCGTCCTGTTTATCTTTTCGCCTCATCTTCGGCTTCGAGGACGATGATGGATTTCTTGTTTATAATGCTTTTTTTTTTTATCGTCTGAGCACCCCCTGCACCACCCCCTACTACTTTCCTTTCCGGTAGTATCACTTTGGGGCTTCCGTGTTCGAAGTTTCCTCACTTTTCTAAAGATTACCATCGGTTGAAGCCGTTTTTTAATACGCTGGCTGATTCTGTCTTCTTTTTTTTTTTTTTTTTTTTCTTTTTTTATTTTTTTCTTTTAAATTTTATGTGCGAAGTATATTTTAAAAACATTTATGATTCTTCACGCCGAAATGCAAAAAAAAAAAAAATTTTCAATAAAATTTTCTTGTGAATTTTTATGTGAAAACTTTCTGAAATCTCTCGCGCACTGACAAAAATTAAGACGTGTAGAAAGAGATATTCTAAAACCGTTTTTATTTTTTTTCAAAAAAAGAGTTATAGAATAAAAACAAAAAGTTCAGAAAAATATTATTTTGAATTTTGATGCTTTTAAATTTCTACGGCAAAAGTCCTGTCCATTTTTAAAAACCTGCCTTGATAAAAACAAAAAGTTATATTTTAAAAATATAAGAATTTATTCTTCATACGTTTAATAAAAAAAAAGTTGACATGTTTTTCAATTTCAATATTTTTTTGAAAATTTTATGTTATATAAAAAAAAAAAAAAATTCATTTTTGAAACATTTATAAAAGATGTTAATAGTATATTCAGTTTCGCATCTCATGAAATGAGTTGTCAAAAATGTTATTTATTTATCCTGTTTCAAAAGATGAGATTTAAAATTTCTTTCTAGTGCTTTTCTAAAATAAATATTTTCGTGGCTTTCGTAGAATTTAGAACTTTAGAAATAGTCCCCTTTTTTCTAAATTTGTTTAACCAGATGAAGACTAATGCTACTCTGCACTCGCAATTTTAAATTGAAAATAATTTAATTTTCATGTGAAATTTAGAAAATTAGCTTTCCGAAATTTCACAATTTCAGAAATATCTGCTTAAATTGTTATAATTAATAAGAAGGAATTACACCAAAGGATGTACTTTTTTATGGTATATAAGAAAAACAACACACATGATTTGTAAAGAAAAAACAGTTCTAATTTATATAACGATTTCATTGTTAAATGACACAGTGGTTTCTTTTTAATTAATTCTCAAATTTCTGCTTGTTTTTGAAAACTCCCTTTGATATAGTTATATATATAAAATCTTATAGTTTAATATTTAGATGGAACAAACTTAATTTTTTTCGGTCATTTATCACATAAATTTTTTTTAAATATTTCCTCTAGCATAATCTATTGTAAAAATATTTATTAATATTATTATTATTCATTTATTTAATTAATTTGTTATTTTATTTTGCTTTTTGTCATTCATTATTATTCATTTAATATGATTTAATTAATTTATTTATTAATTATTATAATTACTTTTATTATTTTTTGCTTTCCTAATTTTGTCATTCAAATATATTCAACGATTTTTAATTTATCTGTTGGCATACCGCGAAAATGTAAAAACCTCATTATTATAAATAACAGATCTTATTCTATAATCATCATCACCATCAGTGACGGAAAAGCTTATGGTGGCCAATACCGTCTGCCTACTGGCAGATTTCGAGGCATGAGATGTTTTCTTTTTCACGGGGAGAAGGGGTTGCGTGAGCCCTACTCCAAACGCTGCAGTCCTATGACCAGGACCCTACGGTTTAAAAGTGGATTCCGAACCACTACAAACATCCATGACACCGCCGGTACTCGAACCAGAGACCTGTGGCATCGAGCTCCAGAGTGCTGGGTCACTCGGCCCTTATTCTATAATGTTTGAGGGGAAAATTCTTTTTGTACTATTTAATTTAATTATGAAGGAAAATTTAAATTCAATAATGTTTATTGTCTTACTTATCTATTTTTCAAGAATTCTTTTACTTTTATCTCTTCAATTCCTTTTTAAACTAAAGCTAATATATGAAATAACATGTCATCTACTTAACATCATCTACTCATAGATTCCACCTATTTACTAGATATTTGTTGCACAATGGCTCTCTTTAAACAATTTCACTCCATATAATTTGCTTGCAAATAATGCAAATTACATGGATTCTTCAGAAAATAAATTTTTTAAGTATAACGCGCATTAAAAAAGCAATGACTTTGCCATTTAATTAGCATAATGTTAATGGAAATCCTTCTAATCGCCCATTGAATTAAAGAATATCTCAATAAACAAATGACTTTCTTAAAAAACCATGGTATTCATAGTGTAAAAGTGTTTTATTTAACTGTTTTTGTTAAAATTTAATATGCGTTAAGTCCATACATAGAGTGACGATGAAATGATTAAAAATTCAGGCCTTTTTAAAACCAATCACATCGGGTAGCAATATCACAATGGTAGTTGAAGGAAGCTTTAGAGTGAAACCTGCTCATCCGACGGTGCAGTGTTTTAGCGTACATGTGTGCAAAAGAATAATAAAAATCTTTCAAACCTCTTTCTGCCACATCACTTTATTAGCTGAGTCCTCCAGATCTGTCGACATTTCGCTTGGCATGAGTGAATCTGAATGATTCCGCATCGTGTCCATATACTGCTCGGTACTTTGATAAACTCACTGGTCAAGCATCAAACAGTTCAAGAAAACGAAACCGTGAGATATGTGGTGGCGTAAAAGGCAGAGGTCCTGCCGCAGTAGCTATACGATATCGTTAGAAACTCGCGTCGCAGCAGGGTATGACTGAGCGCCGCCTCCACGACTGGACTAAATGGCAGATATGTCCCCATAGAAAAATGCTGATTGGGCACCATTGCCGCCGGTCTTAGCAACTCCACTGCACAGATTGCAACAGCATCGTGGTTCATTTTCTGCTGAATATTTAACGATGCCCTGACTCGTGGCAATGATGTGATAGGAGAAAGGAGGGGGAGACATGACGGGCTGAGGTAGAAGGCATTTCATTCCTAAAGCTTCGTATAGGCATCAGCCTCCATTTCAGGGAGAGAGTGGTGGTAGAAGTCAGAAGTATTTTGAAGAATCTCCTGCAAAACCGTATGATATTGTTTTCCTCTTAATTTCCTCAGGACATTTTTACGAATCGAGCATTTCAGATCGCCCACTTTCTATTACGATTTGATATGAGCGCGTCATCATTTTACAAAAACTGCAAACCATCTTCCCTCACCTTTGGTCTCCTTTGTATGTGCGCCAACAAGCTGCAAAGCGTGCAAATAGCTCGCATTTTGGCACAACCGAGCGCCACGCAGCCGCCGGAGCTTGTTGCGGTGGTGGGCAGGTGCCAATGCGAAATGCGAGTCAATTTGATGTAACAAAAGACGCGCGAATCCCAATCCTCATTGTGCATGAGACCACCTGAATCAGAGAGATCTGACAGCTCTTTCAAGCTGCATTTAGAACGCGCTGATCGAGCTTCGGAGGGCCGCTACGGCGCCTCCTGTGGTGACCGAAAGCTTTTAGTTCAAGTTTGCGATGGAAGATCAGAACTGACCAAAGAGGATTGCACTTCCTGGACGACTGCATTAGACATCACTTTCTTGAAGTTGATCTGCGTTTTCCAAGTTCCCACCTGCTAAAGTGGAAATTTTTAAATGACGCCAAACAATATCGCTGAAAGACACCAATAAAAAATATTCCTAACCACATGTATTCTTTAGGGGCGACGGAGAAAGACCGAAAGCATGTTTTTGGAAAATTTCAAGAAAAAATAAAAGCGGTGGGAAGATACATTCATCTAACCTTTTGGGCAAGTTTACAAAGAAACATACTTCAGAGTGAATATGCTCCTCTTCTGCCAACTCTTCCGCCATTATGGCCATTGATAAATAAATCAGGCGGCTATTTAGGGCGCAATGATATGAGGTTGCAAAAAAATATGCGCCAGTTTGATGTGCATATTTTTTGGCTGCCGCCGTAGTGGAACAAAGAAGTGAACGCAATAAAGGCATTCAGTTGTCGCCATATTTTGCAACATAGTTTGAAATTTTTCCACAAAACAGAAAGCATTTCTGAATTGTTCTCAACTACAAAAGTAATTTTGAATGTGCCTTTACCAGCAAACCGTTCCTCAGATGTTGAAGCCTTGCGTGGCCTGGGAAAGATTGGTGGATAATAAAAGCCTTTCTAGCAGGTCAGCCTCCATTTACTTATCTTCTTTTTTACCATTCTTCTTCGATCTTTCACTTAGTTTATTTTTCCAAAATGAAAACAAACCATGCATTTGATTTTGTATGTTAAATTTGATGTCAAACACGCGTTAGCTGCCAACCAGTAGTTGAAGTCATCAGAAAATGCCTGAAAGCAAAGGAT